>NBIL01017695.1:0-12790 GCA_002752925.1 Viola pubescens var. scabriuscula
GTCAAACACTTATGTTAATCTAAAGAAAAGGTCAACACATCTTTTAATTTTTTTAATTGAAATTACCACTACAAGCCCTGAGTTAATTGTGAATTCTTAATCGTAATTCTAGCCACTAATCATGTAGTCTAATCATTGTTTGCTCTCCACAGGTAACAAAATATTATTAGCAAGATATCAAGTCCGACTATTACCTTATTTATCGGGGGAGGGGAACAAACAAAAGGGTTAAAGAGAGGGATGTTGCTTACAAAATAGGATGGGTATTCTATATCAGAGTATTGCCTAAAAACTTTGTAGCATACATATGTTTGATCTTTTAAGTTTCCAGCTTGGAATTCCCCAGCAAACAGCAGCCTTTAGTTACACTCTTGCTGTTACTTCAGCTCGAAAATCCACTCTTGAAGGTGGCAATGATGTAAAAAGAACCTCTTTTACATTGCTCCTAACTCCTTTATCAAATGGATTTTCAGACCCCATGTAACATTGCCGGTAATTCTCATAGGCTGTCTGCATAAAAAAAACAAAAAACCCAAAAATATCATTAATGATTGGAGCTAATTTGTCGACACTCAACTATGCTCGAATATGATTTATCTCCGAACCAGAAGGGGTAGAGAAGATACTTAAAAAGACCGGTTAAATTATACCCTAATTTTTTTTACTTAATCGGAAATGACACATTGAGTTCCTCTATTTACGTTACTAACACTTTGAATCTCTCTACTCTTAATCCGATGAAACTTTAAGTTCCTTCTATTGATGTGTCATTCTCTGATTGGACCATGTGTCATCTTTTGATTAGTCCAATCAGAAGATGACACATCAACCTGAGGAATTTCAATTACAGTCGGAATAAGAGTTGAGGAACTCAATGAATCGAAAACGTAAACAGAGGGACCCAATATATCATTTCCAGCTAAGTAAAGAAACCTGCAATGTTACGACCCGTTCAGTCAGAAAAACAATTCATGGGTACATCAAACTAACCTGATTTACTGCCATAAGATACAGATGGTAGATAATGAGGCCACCTAAGAACAACATAGCAGCAAAACTAAACAACATCAATGCCATTGTTTCAGGAGAGCTGATCACCATCCCAAGCAATCCGGTCCGAGTTCGCAACATTCCATGGTGGATCCTCAAGCAAGAGAATGCAAACATGTACAAAAAAAACATCAATGCAGACACCACAAACATCAGGTAAAATCGATAGTTTCGCTGCAGAAAAATGAACAAGAATCATCATCATCCACATGTTACAGACAAACATATATAGCAGGAAAGAAAGGAAAGATTTTTGAGTTTTGAAGAAATACCAAAGCTATGCATTGTCCAATCCATGGGCAGTGGTGATCGAATTTATCGACACAATTGTCACATATCGCGCAATGGCAACTCCTTGGAGGCCTAAAAATCTTGCAAATTCGACAGTATTTTAGTTTCAATTCCACCCCATTAATGGTTACCTTCTTCCTCCTTCTAGTTCCGTCACTACTAGTACCAATTTCTTCAATAGTTGGCTCATCACTCCTAGGAATGATTCCGGGATCAACTGTACTAACCAAGAACAAGTTCACAAGAACCTGCAATATACCCAACAAGAATAAAAGGTTCAATCTTGCTTAATGTTTTCGCCGCGGGACAGTAAAGAAAAAACAGAAGGGATCGATATAAAGGAGCAAGGACTTCACAATTATTGTTAGAATCGTGGCGAAAGCTGCTATTAGATTGGAATGGTGTGGCAAATCATCATCTCCTTTGTACATTGTAAAAACCCAACTTGAGAGTGTTATTGAAATAATTGTCACCAATAAACCCTTAGGATCCGGACCGCATATGAGCCTACCATGGAAGAAAAACACCTGCACTATGTATGTATTAGTGCATAATTAACATATCATATCAAACACAAACGAGTTTCTACAATCAAGGAAGGGATTATTACATTATTCCCTGGCCAAACATGGTAAATCCTCGTGACATGTGGATTGGCGGTGGTAATACCATATCGATGAAAGCATTGATCTTCCACAATCCTTTTGATTGACACAAAAATTTCTCTCATTTTAGCCAGAATTCCTTCCAACTTCTTCTTTACAACAACAACAACAACCTTTTTGGCCACTTGACATTTGTTGTCTCTCTTACCGTTGTCTAACGTACCATGAAATTGTTTCGGGGATGGAGTCGAAAGCGCGATAGCTTCCATTTCGGAATCCTCTGCATCATCATCCTCTTCCAATCTTAAACCATTTACCTCCTTCATTTTTCCCGTTCTTGCACTGGCTTTTCCTCTGCTTCTTTTAGTAACTGAATTTTGAAATAACTGCATGGCGGTTACTAGAAAAGGCCCATGAAAAAAGCCCATTGTAGAAACTGGGCTTTTAGCTGTGAAGCCCATTGAAGAAAGGTAGTCCACTGCTATTGTAATTTGTATAGCTTCTCTTCTCACTTGTTCTTCCGCTTTCTTCTTCTCACTGTCTCTCTACTACCGAGCTCAAAGCAGAACAGAAACAGAGTTATGGAGAACGGGTACAGGATAAGGATAGCGATTACTATTACTGCTCTGGCTGCAATTTCGATTCTTTTCGCCGCCCGCCTCCGTAGATGGCGGCAGAAGCAGAAAAGTCCCAGAATTTCGTGTTATTTACACTCCGACCCAAAGCCTCAGCTCTCTTTCAAGCGTGTCTTGGCTGACAACTCCTTGTCTCTCTTCAAGCACTTGAATTTCAATGCTGGTAATCTCCTCTGTTCTAAGAATATTCTGTATCATTTCAAACTGAGTCTAATTCGTACTATTAATGATGAACGTTTTGACCTTCTGTTCGCTTTCTGTTGTTATTGTTAGAGGAGAGTTCTTCGTGCGCTCATCCCTACGAATCGGAGATTTTGGGTTTAATAGAGAATCCTGGATTGAAAAACGTGTTTGATATGGAGGTGGAACCAGAGTTGAAAGCAAGAGATTCTTACGTTTGGGTGGAAACGGAGTCTCAGTTGAAGCAGGTAGCTGATACATTGAGTAAAGAGAGAGTTTTTGGTGTCGATACTGAGCAGCATAGCTTCAGGTCGTTCCATGGTTTCACTGCTTTGATTCAGATTTCTACTGAATCACATGACTATTTATTGGATACTATTGCATTGCATGATGTCATGAGAATTCTTGCCCCAGTTTTTGCTGATCCCAGAATTTGTAAGGTAAAATAACTGTGCTTTCCGTTGTGAGTATAAGTAATTTTCTTGTACTGGATTTGAATTTGAATGTGACGGGTAGGAGTATGTTGTTTTGTGGTGAAGGTGTTCCATGGGGCTGACAATGATGTGCTCTGGCTACAAAGAGATTTCCATATTTATGTTGTTAACTTGTTTGACACCGCAAAGGTGAGGATGCTTGTCTTCAATGTTATTTACAAGTTACTTGAATTTATTTGTGTAAGATTATTTTCTTTGTAATATGTATTTCATTTGTGGTATTTTTAGGCATGTGAGGTGCTGTCAAAACCGCAGAAGTCATTAGCATACTTGCTCGAAACTTATTGCGGTGTAGCAACAAACAAACTATTACAGGTTTGCGTTTGAGACTGCTATTGTTTGTGTTTTCTTACTTATGGTGAAGTTTACTCAATGTCTTGTCAGAGGCTTTCTTGATTTTTCCTTGGCATGAATGATTTATCTTGTGAAGCTAGACTTGTTCTGCTTTTTATTTATATTATACGCACGATTGATGAATTCTCTCGTGGAAAGTAGCGTGAAGACTGGAGACAGCGTCCACTATCAACGGAGATGTTAGAATATGCCCAAATTGATGCACACTATCTGCTGTATATTGCACACTGTTTAATTGCTGAGCTGAAACAGGACAATGGTATGTACTCTGATATTGGCTTGTGTTTTTCTCAAACATTTGGGTGTATGTTGTGTATATATTGTTGGGGATGTTAAAGAAAATTGAAAGTTAGGTTCTTTTGAGGTTTGCAAATTATGGATAAGTTATTAGTCTGGCCATTGGCTCTCTTTTTAGGTTGAGGTAGTGATACAGTGTTTGATCTGTGTCTAATAAAATACACAGTTTGGGAAAGCACCATGAGACATGTAAAAGGAACATAGTTGTTGCAGTATGCACATAGATAGCAGTAATTTAGGCTTACAAATAGAGTTATCAGAACCAAACCGGTCATTGAATTTTTCAGGGTTTGGGGTCAACTGGGTTTAATTGCTGGTTCATTAGATAAAATAGATATATATTTTTACCTTAATTTTTTTTTAAAATAAAAAGTTATGGTTAGGACTTGTTCAACCGTACAGCCACTGTTTTTTAACAAGTTTAATAGCAGACTTCAAAACAGTCAGAAAGGTTGAACTGAACCAGTTTGCTTTCTGCTACACTGGTCCAACCGTCCTGTTTTTAAAACAATGCTTACAAATATTTCCAAGTTTAAAGTGTGCATGTATTGTAAAAGGCATTGGTTGTTTTATCTATCAGATGGATCAACCTATCTCGAGGCAATTCGTCGTTCAAACACAATTTGTTTTCAACTATACTCCAAGGAAATTGAAGGTTATCTTGGCAACGCGGCTGCATCATCAATCCTTTACCGTCTATTGAATGGACAAAAAGGTTCATCAATATCATCTGAGACACAGGTCTGCTGCTTTAGAAATATTTATTAGCATAGGCATCTCAAGCATCCAGGTATCTGTTATTTAATATTACATCCTTAATTATTTTCAGGATCTGGTGAGACGTTTGTGCACATGGAGAGATTTGATGGTCAGTGGTGATTTTCTCTTTGTACCTTCCCTACTATATTAGGGCTAGTAATTAAAAGTTAACTACCTAGATTTGAGTGTCACAGGAGGTAAAAGAGCAAGGGTACGATAAAAGTGTGCCATTAGGCATAGGGTGTGATTAACAATGAGCTAGCAAGCAAGGATTGCTTCACATGCATGTCAAACCAACTAAATGATGCCCACTGTCTCATCTTGTTATCAGGAATCTGCATGCACTAATTATCTCCTGAATTTCTTGGTTTTTGTTGAGTTTCTGTGACAGGCTGGATAGGAAATACTTTCAGCTATAGAAAGCTTATGACTTGAGCTTGGTTGAGTTGAGTTGAGTTGAGTTGTGTAAGATAACTATTTCCAAATAGAATGTTTGCCAACGTTTGACCATTCTTTTCCTGATGGCAGTAATGCAGGATGAAAGGATGCAAATCTCATGTTGACGATCATAAATGCTAGTGAGAACCTTTTCATAAGTAATTCCCTCTGCCTGTAGATATTAGTGCCAAGTTCAAATTGATTTGGCATTTCTTGATCTGAAAGAGCAATCCATGTGTATGTCTCAAATTGGTATATTCAATTGTATCACACCTGACAGCCATGATCTAAAGAACTGTATTATATATTATTGAGATATTTAGAGACCAGGGTGACCGGGTAATAGTTACCCAAGAGTGTCTAACTGCTCGCAAGACTACTAGCAAGGTTCCTTCAATTTGTGTCATCTCCTTATGTTTTGGTTACCTCATTTCTTGTTGACATGAATCCATGTATATGCCATTATGTGGAAGTTATAGTAGTTTAACTTATCTGATTGCATTACTTAGTATTTTTGAATAATTTTGTTCTCTTCTGCCAAATGTTAAATACTTTTCATCATAAGGGCTTCATGTAGTAGACCACATGTACACATTGCCTATTTGCCACCGTGAGGGCAGATCAGAGAGCTCATTTGTTCACTTAAATCTTGTCTTGTGTATTGGTGCTCCTTTCAGGCTCGCGTGCATGATGAGAGCTTGAGATATGTGTTATCAGATCAAGCAATAATGTCCCTGGCAGTCGAAGATCCAACAACTCCATCAGAAATATGTGACATCATAGCCCAAGCTGATACCAGTGTGGACCCTATGAATTTTGGTTCTTCTCTGCCATCTCCATCTCCTATTGTTTGCAGTCATTTGGATGATTTTTGTTGCTTGATCCAGGACAAAACAAGTAACTTAAATAATTTCTCTGTGTTCCTACAAACCTGCCTGGGTCAAAATGGAAGTTGTCCACTATCTGTCTACAACTATGCGTTGCTGGTTAACTATGATTTGGGGGTAACAAATAGCAAAAGAAATGGGTTTAAAAATTCAAAGCAGCCTGCCAAGAAGGCTTCACGTGAGTTGTTTGTTCAGAAGTTCTCCTGCAAATCTCCAGTGTATCATAACTGTAGGATCTATGCAAATGATGGGAGATTGCTTTGTTACTGTGATCGTAGAAAGCTGGAATGGTTAGTGGATTCTTGCATCCTTCTAGCATTTTAGTTCAGTTGACTATGTGTTGCATTGCATAGGCTTGTCTTACACTCTTAGTTTCTTACAGGTATCTCCGCCGAGATCTGGCGAAACTAGTTGATGAGAATCCTCCTGCCATAATGCTACTTTTTGAACCAAAAGGCCGTCCAGAAGATGAAGGCAGTGATTTTTACATCCAAAGCAAGAAAAATATGTGTGTGGGCTGTGGTGAAGGAAATCATTACTTACGTTACCGAATAATTCCTTCATGCTACAGAATGCACTTCCCTGAGCATTTGAAAAGCCATCGTTCTCATGATATTGTCCTACTTTGCGTGGACTGTCATGAAGTTGCTCATGCTGCTGCTGAGAAATATAAAAGAGAAGTTGCTGCAGAATTTAGAATTCCACTTTTTGTTAAAAAGGTATGTGATTCTAAAGAGGTGCCGATAATACCTGGGCCATATTTAATAAATGTTGGGGAAGCAGGGGTGTCTCCTTTACATTTGCGTACAGCAGCAATGGCTCTTTTGCGTCATGGGTCAAGAATGCCACCCGAGCGTCGTGAAGAACTGACACAGGTGAGTGCATATAAATTTGAGTTCTCTTAGCTTCTCTGAAATTCAAATCAAAGTTACAGTTATTGTTCTTATCTATAGTAACTATCTTTCCTGAGGGTATTCTGCTGACTAGGATCTCATTGAGTGCTGATTTGTCTGTAGTTCAGAAAGCAGTACCATAGTCACTGTTAAACATGCATTCTATAAGTTTTAGATTCCCAGTTTATTTCTTCTAAGTTTGTACACTACCGCATTTGATTGTCAATTGCTCACTATTTTGGGCAGTGTGCATTGGATGGACTAAGAGTAACTCACTCTAAGTTCAGAACTTAGAAGACATCATGGTGAAAGAGGCCACAGAAAATAGTTCGATAGAACGTTAAGGAATATTTTGGACTTTTCTTGAAAACCCAGCTTCGCGATTTTGTGTCTTGGATCCAAATAAACACCATGATTAGATGGAAAGTGCACACCTCAGATTGCAGTGACCCTTAGAACAGGACTTAACAATGAGGAATTGCTAATTGCATTTTAGAATGAAGACCTAAACTTATATAATGAGAGGATTAGATTCTGTAAGTGTGAACTTTGGAGCTTGTATTTGTATTCATGTTCCTTATGAATAATGTCAAATCTACACGCCATCTTCTAATCTTGCACTATTCAAACATGCTGAACGCCAAATTTCTTTCGTATTGGCAATGTTTGGTTTCCTTTGCAGTTTATAGGTATTCTTTTGGAACAATTTAGATACTGGTAATACATATCAGTTTCTCATTCATGATGCTAAAATGTAGTCTCCAGTATTGCAAAGTATTTTTGTGCAACTACTTTCCGGTATTTGGGTGCTACTGGCTTAGTAACCTGTCTGGACTTTTAACCCTCTAATGTAATTGTATTCTACTACTGTGTAGGTTGTCATGAAGTTTTATGGAGGAAGGGAGGTATCTGAAGAGGATCTGGAAAGAGCTTTGTTGGTTGGTATGAGTCCTCATGAAAAAAGACGACATAGAAAGAAGCGAGGGTCGTCTTTGAAGCACTCTAATGGATGTATACTTCCTAACAAAATGCTGTTGGAAACTGCTGATTCCATACCCACATCTGCTGTTGAGTATATTATAGAAGATCAAGAATATTGCACAGCAACAGACACTGACAAAAGTGGCATATGTTCTGATGTAACGGTTGACAGAGAGGTCTCAACCACTCCTTACAACAACATGCATCCACATGGAAATGGAGTTTTTCCAACAGATGTTATTGGAAATGCTGAGGAAGATAGTGACAGAATACCATCCAATACTCCAGATGGTATTGGAAACCCTGAGGAAGATAGTGACAGAATACCATCCAATAATCCTGACTTAGGCCAATCTAATCATGATGGAAATGCGCAGCCTAAAACTCGCTCAAAAGTTTCTTTGTTAGGTCATGGACCACATGGAGAAAAAGTTGTGGATTGTGTAATGAAGGAATATGGAGAGGCTGGAATTCACCAATTTTGTCAAAGATGGAGACAAATTTTTGTTGAAGCAATAAATCCTCGTTTCTTACCTGCTGGCTGGGATGTGATGCACAGGTACATTGCCTTTTCTTTTTTCTTTTGGTCTCGATTCATATGACTCTAGTGATAATCGGCACACTCTTCCGAAGCCTAGAAGTTTACGATATTACCATTTCTCTTTTATATGGAGTTCAACTAAACCAATATGGCTGTTACATCGCCAGTGTGAACTGACACACGTACCCTTCTCTAACCTGGAAAAGCCTTAGGCATAGCACTGCTTAGGAGATAATTCCACAAGAAATTGGTAGTCTGTGATACCATATTGAAAAATTCCTTTCCAAATCATGAGTATTTCTTTCTAGGTCAAAACTATTTGTACTCTAATACTATGTTAGAACATCCATATCCAATCCAACCCATAAGCTCTTTCACCCAATAACCTAGCCGAAGATTGTTTGTGGGTGACTTATCACTCATACTCTTCATAGTGGTGAATTCATAAGGTCTTTCCTTTTTGATTGATCTAGATTCTTTGATGTATAGATGTATTGACCTATCATCTATCTCTTCCCTCCCTCGCTTGTATAGTATACTGTAATTTCTTTCGTTTGGCACAGCGAAACTCCAAATTCATTCCCATTCTCATTATAATGTGTGTGCAACACTTCTAAATTGCATCTCGGTAGTCTTAGCAGCAGTTTTGCATTTAGTAGGTTTATTTTTCAAGAATTTGATTGTGAGAACTGTTTTTGCCAGTGGTAAAAGAGATTTTGGCGAGTTCAGCGTGTACAATCCTGTTAATAAAGCATCTGATCCTCAGAGTTAGCAAACCATGGGCTGCTTTGTTTGTGGCAATAACAAAAGGGGGAGCAGATTGCTGTGACAATAGAATAAGAACAAGAGCCTCTTTGGCTGTGTAGCTTAAAACTCTGTTGTATCTTTAAGTTCTCCAATTCCTATTTTGATTCTTTGGAATTGGAATTTTTTAGCACCCAATAAGGAACCATTTCCTTTATTTATTTATTTTTTGATTTGTGAACTTTCATAATTGTACATTAGAGCTAGGAGTTTTTGATTAATTTGGTGAGAACATGTAATGAAATGTTGCGTTGCTCTGTTCGTATGTAGAGACCATTTTATTCTAATTTGATCAAATACAGCCTTTCAAATTTAATTATTTAATTGATTTCATAATGATTTTAATAATTCAATAACCTGTCATCCAAGTATTTAGCTGTCCATGATCCAGGAGGAATGAAACTTAATCATTTTTGCCATAGTTATCAAGCTAAGAAGCAATGTATTTTAAAATTAGAAGCTGTAAAATAATAATTATATTAACTTTTTTTTGAGTAAAATATTTATAGGATATCTTCTTATAAACAATTTTTTTAGAAATTTATGGTGCATGTGCAAAAGTATATATCATTGACTAATAAAACCAAAAGCCATAGTGGTTAATCATTGAACTAAGAAATATATATATATATAAAATCCTATAGTTTATATTTTATAAAATGTTTGCTTAATTCTCTATAGTCTAAAAGTTTGTAATGTAATCCCTATAATTCTCTAAGAATTACAATTTTAACCTTTTTTGGTAAAATAATTTAAAAATTATGCAAATTTGAGAGAAATGTAATAAATATAGGAAAATTCACTCAAATAAAAAGTTGAAAAAAATAATGAGAATTTTTACAAAATATTTAAAAAGGAATCAATTTAAAATAAATTTATTTTATTTCATTATATTAAGTTCTACCATATTAATTACATTTTTTTTTTGTATTTTTTAAGCATTTAAAAAGTTAGATTGCAACTTTCAGATAACTATAAAAGTTATATTGTATGTTTTTAAACTATAGGGGTTAAGTGAAACATTTTGTAAACTATAGAATTTTTTATGTAGTTTACGATAAACTTAACTAACCTTTTTTTTTTTTTACGAGAAATGCTATGAACAGTTACTTTAAGCAACTGTATACTAACATTCACGTATATTGGACAGTTGCACAGAGTAATTTTACTTAACATTTATTTATTTTAAATTTTCGATATCTCAACCCTTAAAAAAGGTCATGATTCAATTTTAGATTAGGTCCAAACACCGAACATAAAAACGTCATAATTGTGAAAACTAATTTTTGTTACACTTCATAACACTTATTATTATTATTTTCAATTTTACTATCCTGATTTTCAAAATTGCAACTGAAACCTATTTTAATTTGAAGTTAACCTATATCTGCCTCTGTTATGTGTCTAATTTAGATTATTTCTACAAATGTCCTAGCTTGTCTGATAGGGACACAGCTTTTTTTAAGTAAAGAAAGAGAACGAGGGCAAAAAAATGGTAAAATTACTGAATCATTTCATTTCACTTTCTTGTGAGAAAAGCTTCAGGGGAAGAGGAACAGAGTCCAAAAGACTCTTCCTTTTAACTTCTTTCATTTCCTTGGTACCAATTTCATTGTTTTGGGTTTTTTTTTTCCTTCCCTTTCCGAGTTCTCCGTACCAATTTCACATCAATAAATTACCTAAAAACATTTACCGAACTCTGCCCAACTACCTCTGCTTCTTGCATCTAAGCAGTAAAATGATATACAAAGCAGTGACTGCAAAATGGTTGATTGCTCCATTCCTTTAACATATCTGCCAGTTGAAACTTGAGCGGGTAAATAAATGCATCAGAATGAAGTCAAAAATTTGATTAGTAAGTTACCTCTTACCTCAGCATCTATAGTACAATATACTGAGACTTGTGATCAATGCCGTTGAATATGAAAGTCCCAGACATCGGAACAAATTGTCTAGTTATAAGCTGTAATAAACAGAGCAGGAACCATATAAGCAGGTGATGCTGTGACAGCATCCGAAGTAGATCGTTCGGATTAACATGCAATGTGATATGGTAGACCAAAAACTCAGATTCAGCATTATGCTGGCCAAAGGCTGAATTAGTAGATATGTTACCTTTATGATTTCTTGGGATGCAACTCCACCAATAAAGGCAGCAACTGTATGAAGCTCTGAAGCACCAAACCGGCACATTTCATTGATAAGGTCCTCAGTCAATGTTGAGCCATTGCATCCCAAGTCACTAAGCAGACCAAAAGCAGTAGTTTTCAATCGAGATATATCTTCATCCATTACCCTGTGGAACACCAATAACGGTTTAGCAAGCACACGTAGTTACCAGGCAAAGTAAAGTGACCCTCAACAGAAAGAAGCCCACAGAGGAATCAGGTGTTACCCTTCAAATTGTCCCGGGAAAGTGTTGTAGTTAGCAGCAAAGCGGTCAACAGCTCGAAGCAGGATATAAAACCCCATGGCAACACTGCATCATGTCACCAGAAAATCACCCGTTGTAAACAAAACAAATACCTCTCCGCTTAATCTAGCATATAGGTGATCTGTCACATTTTCCATCCCACAAGAAATTCAACCAATAACACATTTAAAAAAGGCCCAAAACAAATCTAGAAAAGAAAAAAAAGAAAAAAGAAAAAGGAGCAGATGAGATGGATGATATTGCACTTATGTACTTAAGATATTTTGGGGCATTGGGTTCCATTATTGCATATGGAATTTTGCTCAGTCCATGTTCACTGCATAGAAACATGAAATTTTGATGTTGTATCAAATAAACATCTATATGCTGTTCATAAGTTTTCACATATTAAGAACAGTATATAAGATCAGAAATTGACCAATGTTACTTTTTAATCCAAATGATCATGGGATAGAAAGAAGAAAGAATAGCTGCACAGTGCTATATTTGTAATGCAAACAATAACAATCATGTCACCTGTTTTCCTCATCAGTTAAATACTTCTGCAACTCCTGTAGTGAAGGGTTGTTGAACTCATCCTCAACAGTGCGGTATCTGCAAACCTACAAAGAAGTTCAACCTCTCACTAAACTCCTAATCAAAAGATTCATAATAATCTACCATAAATAACTACAAATAAAGCCTCTATAAATTGCAGCTATGCTGGAGTTGCAGGGTTAACCAAGGAAATGTTTGGAGAGATACCTTTCCATGTATCTGATTGGATACCAACATGTACTAGTTATAGCTAATGTCCAAATATACCTCAAAATCTTACACAGTAACTCTCGATAAATAATAAGAGCCGTATAACTTTACATCAACAAGGTCCAGGGAACTAAGTGCACCTAACTAGACAATCAAAAGCTAACACGAGCAACGCTCTTCACCGACTAGAAGAATTGCATACACAATATTAGCTCAAAAACCACAAATTGCGATGCATGGGAACATTAAAGCATTTCAGCCAATGTACTCAAACAAAGAGAGGTTAAAAACTAAATGGGTGTAACAAGGAAAGGATAATTAATCACAGAGTTACTTGGCACACTATAAAGTCCACAATAAGCTCAATGAGGGATGCATACAATCAGTTAAAGACTAAAAT
>NBIL01017703.1:0-14524 GCA_002752925.1 Viola pubescens var. scabriuscula
CATTACCGCATCTCCAACTGATTCGATAGCAGTGGCAGCTCCAGCTTGTGTAATAATAGAACCTCCAACTCTAATCATCTTCCTGAATCAAGTGAATCCAATATTAATTCCATGCCAGAATGCACATAACACACATGCTCATCAAATTTCAGATTAAACACAGTACAAGCAAAACCCTAGAAAGAAGAAATCATGAAAAAAATAACAGGACCCAACTAAAAGAGAAGCTTTATTACTCACTTGGCAGCCGATGGAGGCGAGTGGCGGTGGCGGTGGCGGTCGGACTGACAAGTGGAGGTGGCGATTGGGATTTGAGAGAGAAGGCTGTGTTGCGAGAGACAAAGAGAGAGGTGAGTCGATAGAGGCGATGGCGATCGGCGAGTAGTGGTGGCGGTGAGTGGAGGTGGCGATCAAGATTTGAGAGAGAAAACTGTGTTGCGACTTACGACTTGCGAGAGAGACAGGCGTGTGTTGCGGCGTGGAAGACTGGAAGTGGACTGTCGTGGAACCAGTTCAGTTTGGTTGCAGAATTGGGCTTGGGCCAAGACTTGGTGGAAGATAGCCACGGGCCAAGGGCTAAGGCCTAATACCTTGGGGTAAAATTTCAGAAAGTTCGGTTGACCGGTTGACCGAACTTTCCAAAATTGAAACCGTACCGAACTGAAATTATAGTTCGGTTATTATCTACCAATACCGAAATTACCAAACCGAAATTGCAAAAAGTTCGGATCAGAAAATTAGAATTTCGGTATTCGGTAATTTTGCACATGCTTCATGACAACTTTTTAAGGCTTATTCTTACCTATATGGACATCTAAAGCACTGACTTTTGTTTCTGAATTTTGCAGAAAACTATGAGAGTGTTGACAGTCTTGATTAGTACTAGGAATTGTCATCGAGGATCAAAATTTAGGTTTAGAAGGATCGGAGGAGTGATATTTACTCTATCCAAAAGTTAAGGGACTTCAAAATAAATTCTTAATTCCCAGAAAGAGAAAAAAAATCCCCACTCAAAAAAGCCAAAAAGGAAAATCAGAATCTGGAGAATAAAAGGAACAATAATTTATTTAATAAAGAGGATTCCGCTTTACACCGTTGATATGCTCCTCCAGCTTTTTCTTTTTCCTTTTCCTTTCTCCGACTTTTGTGAAACAATCGTCAGCTCACGAATTTGCAGCAAGTTGTTCCGCTCGAGAGCATACGATATGCGGGAGTGGGAGTGAAAAAGGGTGGGGGGAGGAATAAGGACCGACCGAGTGGTGTCTTTCTTCATTCTTCTTCTTCTCTTGGTTTGTTTGGCTGTCGATGGCGGCGGCGAATAATCATCAGGAAAGGACACCCGGAGGAGGAGAAGGACAAAAGCTGGCGTCGCCGTCGCGAATGGCAAATGGCTTTGCTGTGAACTCGAGCAACAACGGTGGCAGTATTCCGGCTGCTGCCGGTGCTGTGAATCTGTTTGCGCAGTCTGCGTTGAGGCACGATCCAGGGATTTCTGTGGAGTGGACTTCCGAAGAACAGTCGATTATAGAGGATTTATCGTCCAAGTAATTAACGCTCTTATCACTTCTGCACACATAATTTTAAATCTCTTCTTGCGTGGTAGTGCTCTTTTTCTTTTTTATACAAGAGATGAGCTAGAAGGTAATTGGCTTCTCTTAGTTTGTGTTGTGAGAAGAAAGATACGACTAATGGATTTCATCAGGCTATTAAGTTAGATCAGGTCAATTTGTTAGCTGTTAGACTACATATTTGTAAGTATCATTTTTCTTATTCCATCATATTCTGTAATGGGATGCAATGGAAAAAGGAAAAAGAAAGAGAAAGTGGAGTTCATTTTACTTTGCATAATTTACCAAATCTTTTGCTTTGGTCATTTTCTGCAAAATTCCCTTTTTTCAGGTGCTACCTCTTATTTCAACATCAAAGGACGGCATTGGGATTTTTTTAACACAAAGGGAGCTAAACTGAAGTTTTAAAATAACCTATAGAGCCAAATCTATGCTTAATACAGTAAAAAACCCTTTCTTTTGTTATCTTTTAAGCGAAGTGGAAGATAAACTGAACTAAGCTGAATTGTTAGTTGCTTAAGTCGTTTTTTGATATTTTATACGTGTTAGAAAATAATAAATTTGTTGCAAAGAGTAAAATAAAAAGGAGTGAATTTGATCTTCTTTAACTTTGTATTTTCGAGGTATGCATGTGTGGGGTTTTACAATTATTTTTTATAATCCTATCAATGGATTTTGTTCTTCGTGATGCAGTGACAGTTATGTAATATTCCATCACTCATTTAATTAGTCATGCAATGAGCATTTTATTGAGAAATATGCATCATATTCAATTACAGGTAGGTAATATATCCAATTTTGGAAATCAGAATAGCAAACTAATTATATAAGTGCATTCCCAATTGATTTCAACAGACCAATCATGTTTTCTAGGCGAGGAAGTTAGGAACTAAGAATGATGAGTTAAGGGAAAAGTTATTGAAAGGTGTGTGGCATACTTGTCGTTTAACATTTCAGCATCATAAAAGATTCTGTATCTGATTTTTATCGTGGGCAACTAAGTTGTTCAAATAGTCTAATAATATAAACATAAAGTGAATTTTGCATGAATTCCAGAGGAATCTGTTTATTCTTTTGTATTGTTCTTTTCCATTTCTTCAATTCCTAATGATGCATGAGAAGCATTCTTCAGCGGGTGGTGTTATAACTTGTGCAGGTATGCTTCAGACTCAATTATAGTTCGGTATGCTAAGATCGCAATGCAGCTAAAGGACAAGACTGTTAGGGATGTGGCGCTGCGTTGTAGATGGATGACAGTAAGTTTTCATCATCTTGTGGCTGATTTTAAATGATCAACTTTTCATCATATTTGCTCACTATTGTGATATACTAGGTGATATTTTCTTGTACTCTCAGCTTGATGCCATGGTTTAACCCTCTAATCAAATAGTCATGTAGATCATGTTGCTCATGCAAATAGGATCCTAGGAAAGATGACAGATTTGTTATAACTAAATCTGTAAAAGATTTAATCCTTAATTTTTTCCAAAAAGAGAAGCTTGAATCTTCAAGAGGCTTCACAATTTTAAACCTTAGGTAGGAAAATGAATCTAAAAAGGATCAAGCAATTCAGGAAGAATTTTGGTAAGAGTGGCCTTATGTGAATGTTTCGGCAAGGATTTTGGTAAGGATGCCAGTGTGTGGGGTGCCGATGGTGGCGTAGGAAAATGCACTAGTGTTACCATTCAGTATTGGGAACATCAATATGAAAAGTTCTCACAGAGTACCAATATCAGTCAATACAAAGTTGCAAACAATATTAGTACTAGAGAACCTGATACTGGTAGTTAGTATATAAGAGGAAAGTTATCTTTGCTGTGAACAAGCGGGACTTACATTGGGTTCAACTCTAATGTCATGTAAATAGATGTTAAAGTCAGAATATTTGTGAAATGGTGTAGCTACATTATGATTATGGAATAGTTAGCAGCAGATTGATGAATGTGTGCCATACACAATTCTTGTATGACTTCAATATAAGTCTGTGGTCCTAAATCATAATATGCTTGCAGTAATTCCAAGTCGGATAATTGCAATGTGCAATGCTTGCAGTCCGACATGGACTTGCTCTTTTGCTTATTATAGCTGCTGGCACCCATTGTGAAATTCTTCTTGCTAACTGACAGTTTTATTTTTGTTGTTTTAGAAAAAGGAAAGTGGTAAGCGAAGGCAGGAGGATCATTCAGTGCGGAAAAGCAAGGACAGAAGGGTATGTCCCACCATATATAATTTATCTAGGCAATACAGACATGAACTTAGAAAGATGTAGACTTGTTGGCTTGAAAATGTGTCGATAAAAGGGCAGAAGCATCAGCATAAAGTAGACAGATGCTCACACAAAGATGTATATGCATGATTTTTTATGAACATTAAAGCCATTACTCTTCGCTGATGCAGCAGAATATTTTTCTTTCATATTCAAAAAGAAAAAAAGAAAAGAAAGTAAGAGTGGAATTTTTTTAAGGATTCATAATGCTATTGAAGTTATTATATCTGAATTGACTGCCCCCTGTGTTGCAACTTGCATATTTATGACCATTGCTTTGAAGTTTTCTAATGAATGCATGTATGGGAAGTGTCTATAGCCAAAACGAGCAAAAAGAAACCCATACATTTAGTTATATGGACATACCGTGATTTTTTGTTCTCTTTTTTTCATTTTATGGTGCGGTAGCCCTCGACATGTCTTCAATGAACTATGGTTCTATATGCCATGTGGAATGAGCAGGTTTGGAAAGTGTCTCGTCAGATTATGGTCTGCTGGAGCCCAATCTACTATCATTGTTTTCCTCTGGGATATGGCATAGTCATGGGGCTCTTTTGTGTATTTTGTGAAAATCTTTTGGTTATTTTCTGTCCCTACTTCCAGTTTTCCAAATGAGTTGTTTATTTCTTCATACTGATAATTGGTATTGCATACCTTTTCTGCATGTTCATTTCAAATATTTAAAAAAATTATCTGGACCTATCTGTTTCCCAGGAAAAGATCACGGATTCTTCAGCAAAGTCATCGTCCTATCTAAACCATCCAAATGGTTCTTCTTATGTTCCGCCGATGATCCGACTGGATAATGATGATGGCATATCTTACCAAGGTTTGTTCATTTTTTATTTATTTAATAAATAAATTAGCATGACAAAGGAGGAGAATAGGTAGGTTGGTAAAGTTCCACAAAGTTTCTTGCATTCAATTGCTACATGCTCTTAGCATCTTCCATTATTGACATTCCTAGTTAGGACAACTATATAATGAAAGTGTTTAAAATTTGCAACAGGCTCTTAGCATCTTTCATTATGGATAATACTTGTCAGGACAATGAGGAATCACATTATTCCATAATTTAGTATCGTTTTCTATACCGGTTACACAAAGATGTTCTTTATCCAACTATGTGCAGATTGTTTTGAGATGATAGCTAATCACTTATAACTGAAGTAATCTATCAAAAACAGTACTAATAGGATTGGTTTCAAATGCATATCCTGCTAGTGGTTGGCTGCTTACTCACTTTCTAGGGATTTTAGGACTCTTTTGCAGCGAAATGGTATAGCTTGAATAAACTAGATAGTATTTTTCTAAATAGCCAGTAGTCTTAGCACTATGGTACTGTGTCATTCCAATAATAACTAATAGTAAAATACAGCAACTCCTGGATAGAGCTTTGGTTTTTGAGCTGATGATAGTCTAATGTAGGGTTGTGACCTTTGAAGTAATATATTTTTGGTATTTTTTGTTTTTTTTCGTGAATCACCAGTAATAATTAAGGTGTGCTACTGTTCTTTTTGTGATTAGTGCTTGTCTACTAACTGTGGTGTGTTATTTGCAGCCATTGGAGGTCTGACTGGAGAGCTTCTTGAGCAAAATGCTCAAATCTTGAGTCAAATTTCTGCAAATGTTTCCTCTCGTCAGGTGTTAATTACAGTCATTATTTACTGCCTTTTCTTTGACTTATTAACTATAAACAACAGCTTCTATAAGAAGGAAGCAACATGGTTATATTGTGTTTGTTATAGCGAAACTCTCACAGTAAAAGATATCCACTGACTTAAATAAAATTCTTTTGATCTGTTTTCTTCTGCCTGGTACTCTAATAGCAGTTAATATCAAAATTTCCTTTAACAATTGTTTGACAGTTGAATTTTTATTTCTAAATTGGAAGTTACCCATATTTTGCTACAGAGCTGATTCTTAACCTTCAAAATTCATGGTTGTTGGAAAGCATTTCATTTTTTGTCACCTTTTAGTTCTCAATGATGCGAACAGAAGCGAACAAACAAACAATAGACCCCTATACAGGTCTTTTTGCACATTGAGAAGAAATAATAGTTCCCTGCTGAACTCATTGTGCATTCTTGTTTTTGTTGTTGTTTCAAATTTGGACCAAGAACGGATGAGGAAAACTGTGGGAGTCCTAAGTATCAAATGAGTTATAAATTATCATTGGTTTATGAAATTTATGGTTTGTAATTTTTTCAGATGTTTCCATTTTGTTTGGCAATCCAATCTTATTTAACATGAGTGTTTGGTGTACCTAAAGCTCCTTAGTGCCTAGAAGCTAAAACATCTGTCTATTGAGTTATGTGACCCTCGAGCATCATAAAATACCATTGCCCTGTTAGTGACTGATTTGTGAGCACTACCTTTTACTTGTTTCGTGCAGATACATAACAACGTAAATCTTTTAAGCAAAACTCGGGACAACATCCTCACCGTCTTGAATGAGTATGTGATTACTTGTCTATGATTAATGCTGTTCTTAATTAGAGAAGAGAGTCATTACATTTGCAAACTCTCGCATTCACATAGCTGGTATCACATCTGTGGCTCCCATGGTGAAAGTTAAAAGCTTGTAGCACTTTGTTTACCCTGAAGCTGCTTAAAGATGATAGAATCTTGATTGCTAGTGATTTAGTTTGAATTCGAGTTTGTAAGTATGAAGCCTGGGATTATACCAGCTCACTAAGGAATGATGTTAGTCTCAAATGTTTTGGATATTATAAAATGTGCCGACTGGCTAATCTTGATAAGTACTGCAGCTTGAAAGAGATGCCAGAGGTAATGAATCAGATGCCCCCACTTCCAGTGAAGCTGAATGAAGAGCTTGCCAACTCCATCCTTCCTCATACGTCCTATCAACGAGACAATGATCGCACATATGGCTGATGAGCCTTTCTGACCCAACTTGATCTCAAGCTGTGAGTGCTCAGTCAAACGAACAAGCCGGTCATTCCCATTTCTTGTCAATTGGAAATTATATTTTAGTGACCATTTGTTTCAAATTATTTAAGTGCGGGGAGTATTAGCACTTGGTTATTAATCTTTAAATTCTATTGTTTAGCAGATTGATCATAGGAAACTAGCTTGTGTAGTATGTGAATACATAGCTGTTAGGAAAAAGCGACAAAATGTACAAATGGTTAAGACAACATTACCCGTACAATCTGTAGATAAGCAGTTTAATTGATTGCTTGCTTGCAATTTGTAGCTGAGCCTTTCTTTTTTTCCCTCTAATTTTTACTCGTAAGTTATGAAGGCTTCACCAAATTTGGTTTCAAACTTTATAGTTTATAAATTGCTATTAAGTTCTGGTTTGGTTCTCTTGGTGTTGTTCATTTTCTCCGTCTTTATTTATTGGATTTGAAAGATCTCTACTATGACAAATACAAACCATTAGATACCTTATATCTTTTATCGGGTCAAAACCATCCAATATTCTGCATCTTTTATTGGGTCAAAGACCATCCAATATTCTATTATTGTAATGCTGATTACTCCAAATTTGAGTCAGGCATGAACCTAGACAGTAGAAAGTTTTCCCATATAAGTTTTAATTACAAAATACCATCGCATTCAAGTGTTCTCAAACGAAAGAGGGTAGTGTAATTTAATTTGAACAGAAAAATGAGCTTACTTAAGTTGACAACAATAGGGGAACAGAGATGATGAGAGATCTCAAACTTCCAAAACTCGATCACAACAAGCTTTGCAATGAACATTACATGGGGTGAGTGGAATTTTCATTTTCCTTCTCACCTCCAAAGACATGTCAACCAACGATTCTCATTATCCGGCCACGGCCACCATTCAAGTAGTAGAAATTTGGGTCCAGAGTCGTCTCCCAATAGTTCTCCTCAGACAAAGGTATGCAACTACTTACAAAAAGCCTATGAATTATTATTTCAATCATAATAAACCAACCCTCCAAATTCTTCCAAGTCTCAACATCAAAACATTCTCTTGCTTTTGCAGGGAGCAGTAGCAATTTGTTTGCGCTTCGAATGAGATCCAATTCTAACCTTCAACCTGCCACAGATTACAAAGTAGAATGCCATCAACAACAGAAATTAAAAGCATCACATGTTAAAAGCAAATTCTAACAAACAAAAAACTACATTCAATCCATCACATGTTAAAAGCAACTTCTAACAAACAAAAAACTGCATGCAATCTACATCCCTCCCCATACGGCTATTCAACACTGGCGCACATCACATCCTTAGTTTTAGTGTATAGAATCAATGTTACAAAATCCGTCCCAAAATCATAAAATAGGGCCAGGCGTTAAATGAAGGATCAGCAAATTGGCGTCAACATGACAAGTACATTTACATGTAGAAATCACGGCAGACTTCTAGGCTCTGACACCCTATAATGCCTGCAACATAATCTAGTTTCAACAAAATGGTCTTGTCATCCGCAGCCATGCGACAAGGAACTATCCACCTCAACATATCACATTATAACCAAATTCATGACTGAGCCAGTTCTATACTCATAAACCAACAGACTGCTCTAGACTGTTCTGGTTGGACTCATTTAGGCCGATCAGGCACAAGAGGGTCATGAGAAACAGCAACAAAACAACTTCTTTGTTATCCAAATTTGACTAGGAAACTCCATCTCTGTTTCAAAGCATCAACAAATGGTATACGAAAGGGAGAAAAAACACATACGCACCCACAATCTTTCCACATCTAATAAAGTAGCTGGCAAAAAACATTCATATACCAATACTTGTTGAGGGTTTTAACGAAGGAAGTCTAATAAAATAGCTGGCAAAAAATTATACACACATCAACTAGAACTAGATCATATCCCTCTCAACATTGAACAATGTCTTTGATTGATATCAGCATAACCATTATTGTCAATTTTCATGCTCAAGAAAAATTACAAAGCTTAGTAAAAATATTGCAAGTCTAAACATAGGACCAGAAAGCCAGTATTGCATCTATCACAACCAGTAGTATGCTAATAGCAGAAAGTGTAAATAAGCATAAACAAAACCTGGTTCTGGCTCTTCTGGGTTGGGACAGCCTCTAGAGTCAGTACTCTAGCTTGAAGATCATCCAATCTCTGCTTCATCTGTTACAAAAAGAAGATTGACAATAAAAGAAACAACAACAAGATTACTATTATTTTTACATATAAGAACATTGAAGCTAATAAGATAGTAGAGGAGGAAAGAGGAAGGTTACATCGGAAGAAATAGCATGCTGCTGGGCGGAGAAGTCTTTCCAGGCGAAATGGGCAATTGAAGCGGCTGATGCCGAAAAACCCACCGTGAACCAGACCATCCGAGTCCTCCACATTTTCTTCTCGCACTACAATCGCACAAATTGAAACTGAAACTGGGATTCTTCCAGAGAAAAATGGCTCTCTCGAATAAAAACTGAAGAACGATGGCTTTTGATGTTTACTTCTTGGGCCTTATCTGGACCTAATTGGACAAATGGGTAATTTTTCCCCAAGTCCATATGATTTTTGATCTGAATCCTAATAGCTTGCTGCAGCCTTCTAATTATAGGATAATCAATTATTTGCATTTAAGTGTTAAAAAAATAAATTGCTAGGATAAGTAAAGTCATCATCTTTCAAGTTCAACACTCGGACGAGATATATTAATTTCACAACCAGGGGTATCTATCGGACGGTAGATCGGTATACCGAATACCCAAAAAAAATGTCATACCGTACTGAATTAAATTTCGGTACCGTACCGAAATACCGAAATTAGTTCGGTAAAATTAATTCTTTGTTAATGAAATCAAAATTAATTCTTCAAACAAAATTCATAATCTTAAAATCCTACAACTGCTGTTTCCAACTCCATTGTAAGAACATAAACAAAAGAACATAAACATAAGAACATAAACAGAAGATCCTTCATCTGCAGAAACAGTAGTTGTTGGTGATGGAAGTTCCAAAAGATCCTTCATCTGCATCCAGGCAATTTGAGCATGAAAATCTATAGAATCAAGCATATTGCTTTGACTTACCTAGGTTAGACATAGATATTCGTTGCATATTCAGGGAACAAACATAAATTCAAATAGAAATCTAGAATTATAGCTTAAACTAGAAACGTAGATCGGAAAGAAAATGTAACCAACCTTAACAGGCTGCTTCCAATGCTTCTTAATTCCTTGTCTGTACCCATTCACATCTCTGAAATTGTTGGCTCTAATTCCAGTTTCGCCAAATCTAAAACATAAAAGTTCAAGTTAAGCTAAAAGAATCAGGGGATAACATTGTAATGTAAACATTGAAGAGAATAAGTTAAGCTCTTACTAGAATCCAATTTATCAAGGTCATTTATGTTCTCCTCCACAATGATGGATTCATTGGATGTCCTAATCCAATCTTGGGTTCATATAAGTGCTTGCACAACTCTAGGTGTTAGAGAATTCCTAAATGAATCAAGGACTCTCCCACCAGTGCTGAATGCAGACTCTAACGCCACAGTGGAAACAGGAACTACTAAGACATCTCTAGCCATTTTGGACAAAATTGAGAATCGTGGAGAATGTATTTTCCACCAATCCAGTAAAACAAACTCACTGTCATCAATCACTACAGGCTTTTGTAGATATAACTCTAACTCTGAAACACCCTCTGCAGCAGCTCCACAATCAGATTTAAACTTTTGAAATCTATTCTTTCTAGCATCCATTAACTGTGCAGACTTGACATTTGAACTTCTTCTTCTTTCTCTTGATTTGTCACCTTCTGTTGCATCTCCTTCCTTCCTTGGCTTGTACATTTCATAATAGGAATGGTATAATTTACCAATCTCCTCCCTCACTTTCTTCCCCAGTCTCCCACCACTTTCATTTCCATGCAAATCATTTAAAGAGAACTGAACATATGCAAACTTATTTCTTGGATCTAAAATGAAAGAAATGTAGAATAAAGAATTATATTTTGTGACATCCCCCCAATATTTGTCAAGCTTCTCCTTCATGCTATTCGCCAAAATGCTTAACTCATAATCACTCCCATCTTGCCATTCTTTTAACAAGGTTGCTACATTTGTTATCTCATCAAAAAAGGCAGAAACCAGAAACAAACTTTGTTAAATCAGAGAAAAACTTGAGACAGTTTGCAAACCTCCTAGCACAATTCCAATCGACTTCCATTGGAACTCCCTCAATTTTCTCTGCATTTGGAATAACAACAACATCCTCATCCTCATCTTCCAAACTGTCCTGTTCCACCTCTTCCTCAATTAAGCTCTACTGTTTTTTTTTTCAATCCCTTACTCTTAAGCTCAATTTTAAAATAAGGGTCCAGATCAACATAAGCTTCAAAAAGTTTTTCATAATTGCAAGCACTCTCCAACATTAGATAGGTGGAATTCCACCTTGTACATACATCCAAACACAAACCAGCATTGCATTCTATATTTTCTCTCTCAACACATGCATTAAACTTGAGAAGTCTAGAGGGAGACTGTCTAACATACCTTACTGCTTCTCTTATCCTAAAAATTGACTTGATATTACTTTTCAAACCATTAGTCACCACTAAATTGATTATGTGTGCAATGCATCTAACATGTAGAAATTCCCCTCCCAAAATACTTGCACCCAACACTATCATCTTTTTCCTAATCCAATTAACAACCCTATCATTGGACTTTGCATTGTCCACTGTGATTGTGAACAATTTACTCATCAAACCCCGCTCACTTAGACACTTTTCTAAAGCCTTTCCTATTGCATCCCCCTTGTGACTAACAATTGGACATAAATTAATTATATTTTTGTGCAATTTTTAGTCATTATCAATAAAGTGAGCAGTAACATACATGTAATTTATTCTTTGAATTGACGTCCATGTGTCAGTGGTTATAGAAACCCTCTGACAATTGCTGCCTAAAAGTAGTTTCATCATCAACTTTTCATCCACATATCTTGTAACACATCCCCTAGAAATAGCTTGCCTAGAGGGTACTTTAAATTTTGGTTGCACAACACTAATAAATTTTCTAAACCCCTTCCCTTCTACAAACCTAAATGGAAGCTCATCCTCAATAATCATACCAACTAAAGCAACCTTAGAGGCTTCTTGATCAAATACCCAATTAGTTAAAGATGCAGCAGAACCTAATTCATCCCCAACTTGATAATTAAGTACAATTTGCTTAAGGTCACTTGTTTGTGGTTTTCTCTTATAAGTAACCATGTGATTACGTAAACCAGAGGTACCATGTCTCTGTGGATGAGCAGGTACCTCCTTAGCACAGAAAAAGCACTTACCTACTAGTTCACCATCGATACTATTCATTTTAATGAATTGCTTCCAAGCAAGAGACCTTGATGGCATCTTGTTCCTTGGCTTTGGTGGTTTAGTCGAATCAGTTGCAGGTTGGACAGCTGCTCCAACTTTAGTAGCTTGTGGTTGGGTAGCATTCGGAAGAGGTTGGACAGCAGCTCCAACTTCAATACCTTGCCCATCACTGTCTGGTATGGCCTCAACCTCCATTATAAGAAGAACTTGTATGAAATAAAACAATAATTTCAATGTGTGTAATTAGGGTTTATGCATTGAAATTGATGCATATGAAATTAGGGCAGGAAGCACACCAGCAGCGTTTAAGGAGAGGGAAGCGGCGGGTGTAGCCGAGGTCGAGGCCGCCGAGGGTTTTGATGAGTCGTTGAGAATGGAGAGGGAAGCGGCGGTGTTGGTGATGAAGTTGAAGGTGGTGCACTAGTAGTAGTGTTGCGGCAGGTGGAGGTGGTGCACTAGTGATGACGCTGAAGGTAGCGAAGACCCTAAAAGTCTCATTCTTGGTCGGCGACGAGGTCATCGTAGGGCAATTTAGGAGGCATAGAAGGGAGTGGTGAGGGAGAGGATGGAATCGATGGATCGTCCGTTGTCTGTTAGGGAGAGTAAGGAAGAATGTTTGGTTTGCCCAGCCCAGCCCATGTCTGCCAAGCCCAATAGCCCATCCTATATGTATTTTGGTACAGTACCAAACCTGGCATACCATATACCATACCGTACCAAAATACCAAACAGTGATTTTGGCAAAAAAAATACCGTCCGAACTTGCGTTTGGACGGTACGGTAATTCGGTATTTTCAGTACGGTATTTCGATGGACACCTCTAACCAGAAGGATAAAAAGCTAAATTAGCTAAATGAATGTGCTATAATTAATACCGAAAACCTATTTAGTTCAAATTGTGGTACCTTTACTACCAGTCAGACAACCCATAAATTATATGTCTATTGACATCTAGCTTATTGTTGAGAGGATCTAAAAGGCTTTATGATATTAATATTTGGGTCATTAGTACCTCTACCTCGACTATCTCTTCCTACCAAATAGATCTCTCAATAAATTTTTATTGGAATCGAATCCCTGAATTATTTTTCCGTTGCAAAAAGTACACTCCTGTTAGTTTTTTCCCTCCAATTTACTTTGATTATATTTTTTTATTCTTTTTAATTAAAAAAAATAATTGGACTCCAAAATAAATTTAGAAATTATTTTTAACTTAGTAATTATTAAGTAATTATGAACATAGCTATTTCTTTATAAAAAAATAATTTAATATTTTTAAGAAAATAAAAAAAATCGAAAAGAAAAATCTAGAAAAATAAAATAATTTTAAATATTGAAACAACTTTAAAGAATTATAGGAAATAAAATAAAACTAAAACAAATTTTTGTTGAAAAACTTTGGAAAAAAAAAGAAGCAAAGTTACTTAATTTCATTTTATTATATATTTTTAACTCTTCAAAATATTTATCATTATTTAAAATTTTATTCTGGATTTCTTTTTATTTTTTTCTTTTTTTCTTTTCTCAAATAAAAAAATATGGTCAAAGAAAATTTGTTAAGGTTTTGGATGAAAAACCTAACAGGGGGTGATGTGATCCAAGATGCACCACCTTCGGACATTCCACTACCGGGAATAATCATGCAAGGCAAAGGCGAGGCGATCTCCGAGCATCCAACATATTTTGGCCATCTTGATCATCTTCCGGGTTCTAGCCAAGCCTTGGTGATGAATGAGCTTCAATCCGAGTGCCGAGAGAAGTATGCCCACTTATCTCCTACCTTAGGCGAGGCGCACACCAACCCAAGGCCTCCCGAGAAGCCAATCTGGAGCAACTTGCAATATTCGACATACTTTGCATCATGCCGGGTCCGGTACGAACCCACAGCCGCAAACGGGGGCCAATTCGGAGCCTCGAGGAGAAAGTTGCGAAATTGGCGATTTTTAGAGGCAGTGCTTAACGTCATGACGTTAAGGAAATTCATTTTTGGCTGAATTTTGGCCAAAAATAATTTTTTTGGAAAATTTTGGCAGTAGCTAAAGCCATGGCGTTAGTCGCTGGGCCAAAAATGCTAAAATGTGTTTTCGGAGCTTTTTGGCCCACATCTTTGTATGAACTATAAATAGCCTTTTTCTTCCTTTCTTTCTCCTTTAGCTTAGATTTTGGATGATATTTGTAAAGTGAGATTACTCCTTCTTCTATCATCTAAGCCTTGGGCTCTCTATGTAATTCCTTGAGAGAGATCATTGAGTTTGAGATTACTCCTCCTGATCTCCCTCCGGGAAACCTTGATTTGTATCATTTTGGAAAAATCGTTGGAATATGATGTGTATGTTCCTACTTGCCGATTTAACTTCGTGGTCGTCAAGTTAAGTGTATGTTC
>NBIL01017704.1:0-26644 GCA_002752925.1 Viola pubescens var. scabriuscula
TTCTAATATTGTAAAATTTGTTGTTTAGGATTTGGTGGGGGTGAGAGGCCAGACACATATTTTCCATTGCAGTCCATGGCTAGATATTACTCATTGGCCTTTTTGGGTTAGTATTTTTTTTAAATTTATTTTGCAAACGATTTGGGTTGTGGGGTGGTGTAGTTTTTAAAGATGATGAGGTATAATTAGACATGCAGGACTCAATCACCATAGTTTATTCTTCAATGGCTACTGCTACTAAACTTTATCAAAGTGCATTACTACCTGTAGGAACAAGGTAGCAAGTTGTCATTCATTGGTCTTTTACGGGTGAAACAAGGGGTGAGTTGAAGTCTAAAATTTTTACTAATTTTCTGCATTTGTATAAACATCAACTGACTTATGATATTTTATTTTTACTTGCCAGCGCATTTCTATCACCGCTGCTGTTCACAGTAAGTTTGGAACTCACATCCCCTAGTTATGTGAGCGTCATCTCCAATTTGGTTCCGAGGCTCACATTTGTTATGACGATCCTCTTCAGGTAAGATTAAGCTACTAGCAAATAGCAACTTGTAGAAATTCACCAAATCATCAACTTTGCATATTTGTTAATTTGCAAGTTTCCTACTATTGTGCCAATTCCCAACATTCCACCAATTCCTTCTACCAACATAGAAACATCCTTTTAACTTGATCAGGATAAGTAGCAACTGATCAAGTTAGGTAACTACTTTTTTATACATATGCTTAGTGATATATAAAGGGTTAGTTAACTACTTTTTTATAATCGAGGTAATGAAATATTTTTTAATATAGTATAACTATGTGAATATATAATAGAGAATGATAGAAAAATTAACAATAAACGAACGACAAAGAATAGAGAATAAATGACAATAAGTGGTTCAGAAACATGAAATCTGAACCATTCAATAACATGCAACGGATGAGATTCAAAGAGCTAAGAGTTAGTGTGGTATAGATTTTAGAATCATCACTTGATAAATAAGCCCCTCAATAATTTTTTATTGGATTCAGATCCCCTAACTATTTGTTCGTTGTGAAGAGACCCCTCTGTTAGTTTTTTCATCTAAAACCCTAACATATTTGCTCTAACCATATATTTTTTTTATCCACCCAAAAAATTACACTCTAAAATAAGATTAAAAATTTATTTTTAACTTAGTAATCCTTCTCTTTTATTTACTCTTTTATTTCGAGTTCACTATTGTGTGTATTTATTCAAAGGTGAATAAGATCAATTATTCATAATAATTGGTAGTGAAGCTTTTGGTTTAGAGTTTAGATTTGCTTTCGCGGTTTTGAATCATATATTGCAATAGGATGAAAGGATCGAGTGTAAAGGTTGAGTTATTGAAGTTTGATGGAAAAAATAATTTCACCTTATGACAAACGAGAGTTTATGATCTATTGGTACAACATAAGCTACACTACGCTTTGAAGACTAAGAAATCGGAGAAGATAGAGGATGAAGATTGGGAAGACTGCAGAGAGACTGCGTTCAGCACAATCAGGTTGTGTTTGTCGGATTCGATAACTTATACAGTATATGAAATGAAAAACGCTAAGGAGTTGTGGGAGAAACTCGAGGCAACCTATCTGAATAAAGCTCTATCTAACCGGTTAGAGATGAAGAAAGATCTATATAGTACGAGGATGGCTGAAGGATGGCATATATGTTACCATATTGACTTGTTCATGAAGAAAATCGTTGAGTTAGAGCGATTGAGGATCGTGTATCAAGACGAGGAGAAAGCTTTAATGCTCCTCAGCTCTTTGCCGAGTTCGTGTGATCACCTTAATACGACTCTACTATATGGCAAGCAAATGGTTGGTCTTGAGGAGATCACCACTATTCTCAGGAATCAGAACAAGACTCAGAAAATGAAAGATGGTGGTGGGTATTCAGGCAGAGAGCTTGGTTGCTGAAAATATATGTAGAGATCAGAAAAGAGGTTTGTCTTCAAGGGGGGAAGTCCAGAGGAAAATCAAAGTCCAAAATGAAAGATGTCATGTGTTTTAAGTGCAAGGATAAAAGGGCATTATAAACGTGATTGTCATCAGTGGAAAGCGAGGAAGGGGAGGAACAATGGTTCATCTAAGGCAGCCAGTTTTGTCACAGGCAATTCTTCTGACGAGAAGGTATTGGTGGCGGCTGCAGGTAATGAATCTTTCCTAACTTTATGGACTTTGGATTCTGAATGTTCACAACATTATTGTCTACATAGAGATTGGTTCAATTCTTATAGTGAATATGATGGTGGTAATGTAACTATGGGTAATGATATCATCCTTGTAAAGTGGTAGGCGTGGGTAGTGTAACTATGGGTAATGATCATCCTTGTAAAGTGGTAGGCGTGGGTACTATTAAGGTGAAGATGCTTGATGGTATAATTAGGGTCTTGCCTAATGTTAGTCACGTTCTGGAACTCAGGAAAAAACTAATTTCTCTTGGGTACTTGGAAAAGACAGGATACTGATATTCAACAGGGCCGAGTGATGAAATTCTAAAAATAACAAAGGGGTCTTTGATTGTTATGAAGGGTAAGTGGCTGGCTAATAATTTGTACAGATTGATCGGTTGTACTGTCATGAGCAATGAGGCTGAGTTTTCGGTAAAAGAACTAGAGGTTGATGATTCTTCTTTGTGGCATATGCGGCTAGGGAATATGAGTGAACAGGGAATGTCAGAATTGCATAAGAGGAGTCTTATGAAAGGTATCAAGCATTGTAAGTTGGGATTCTGCGAATTTTATGTACTTGGTAAATAGTGCAGGGTCAGTTTCAAATTGTCTACACACAGAAACAAGGAAGTACTGCAGTATGTGCACAGTGATGTATAAGGTCCAGCAAGTGTTCAGTCGCAAGATGGAGCTGTCTATTTTGTCAGCTTCATTGATGATTACTCCAAGAAAGTGTGGTTGTATTTCATGAAACAAAAATCCGAGGTATTCACTATTTTTAAGAAGTGGAAAGCAAAGGTGGAGAAGCAAATAGGGAAGCAATTAAAGTGTATAAGGTTTGACAACGGTTCAGAGTATAAAAACATAGATTTTGCTCAGTTTTGTCAGAAACACGGAATTGCTAGGAACTTTTCTACTCCAGGAACACCTCAGCAGAATGGTGTAGCTGAAAGATTAAACCGTACTCTTCTTGAAAAGGCTAGGAGTATGAGGTTGCAGGCTGGTTTGCCTAAGTGTCTTTGGGCAGAAGCATTAAACACCGCATGTTACATTGTGAACAGGTCCCCTTCCGTAAAATTGGACAATAAAGTACCAAAAGAATTGTGGTCTGGTAAGACTATTGGCTATTCTAATCTTAGAATTTTTTATTGTCTAGCTTATGTGCATATACCGAGTGTGCATAGGTCCAAATTGGATGTCAAGTCTAGAAAGTGTGTGTTTCTCGTGTATGAGAAAGGGACGAAGGGCTTTCGATTATGGGATCCAGAGGCAAAGAAGATTTTCATTAGCAAGGATGTTGTATTTGATGAGGCTTCTATGCTAAAGGACAAAAATGTTTCACAGTCAGAGCTTCCTGCTAAAAAGGAGTCTAAGGTTCTGGTGGAGATTCAGGAAGGGAAGATGGTGATGAGAATGTGGAACAGGTTGATCCTCTAGGTGGAGTTGAGCAAGTGCAGTAGAGCTTAGTCATGGATAGACCCAGACGCAATATCAGGCCTCCTCAAAGATATGATTTTAAGGATATGATTTTGTTTGCATTGGTTACTAGTTGTGGGGATCTGGGTTCTTTTCAGGAATCGGTTGCTAGTCTAGAGAAAGAAAGGTGGATGGAATCAATGGTGGAAGAGATGGAATCTCTGCATAAGAATGAGACTTGGGAGTTCATTAAACTACTTAAGGGGAAGAATACAATCGGGTGAAAGTGGGTCTATAGGAAGAAAGAATGAATGACTGAAAAGGATGGCTGCAAGTTCAAGGCAAGACTTGTAGCTAAGGGTTACTCACAGAAAGAAGAGGTTGACTATAATGAGGTGTTCTCTCCTATGGTGAGGCATACTTCAATTCAGGTTTTGCTAGCCATGGTAGCAAAGTACGACTTGGAACTTGAGCAAATCGCATTTCTCTATGGCGATTTGGAGGAGCAAATTTACATGAAGCAACATGAGGGTTTCAGGCAACTTGGCAAAGAGGATCATGTCTGCAGGTTGAAGAAGTCGTTGTATGGATTGAAGCAATCACTAAGGCAATGGTACAAACGGTTTGATTCTTTCATGCTGCGTATTGACTTTGTGCGCTGTGAGTGTGATTCTTGTGTCTACTATAGATTGTTAGCTGATGGGACTTACATTTATCTGTTACTATATGTCGATGATATGTTGATTGCTGCAAGTAGTATAGATAATGTAAATCAGCTAAAGATGCAGTTGAGTACTGAATTTGATATGAAGGATCTTGGTTTTGCGAAAATGATCATTGGCGTGGAAATCTATAGAGACAGGAAGAAGAATAAGTTATGGGTTTCTCAGGCAAAGTACATTGAAAAAGTGCTCGAGAGGTTTGACATGGATAATGCCAAACTAGTAGCTACACCGTTAGCTAGTCACTTTAAGTTGTCTGCTTCTCAGTGTCCTCGGTCAGATGATGAAATTGATAAGATTTTATGGTTCCTTATGCTAATGTTGTTGGTTGTGTTATGTATATTATGGTGTGTACTAGACCGGATTTGGCACATGTTGTGAGTGTGATTAGCAAGTTTATGGCTAATCCAAGGAAGGAACATTGACAGGTTGTCAAGTGGGTTCTACGGTATCTGAGAGGTACTTATAGTTTTAGTATTCAGTTTGGTTCTTGTAATGATGAGTCGCCACTTGTTGGGTTTGGGGATTTGGATGATAGAAATTCTACTACAGGGTATGTTTTCTTATTGTCTGGTGGTCCTGTTAGTTGGAGATCTACATTGCAGTCTATGGTAGCTTTGCCTACAACAGAGGCATAGTATATGGTTGTAATAGAGGCGGCTAAGAAGGCAGTGTGGTTGAAGGGGATGATTTCAGAGATTAGTTGCAATCATGAGACTATTCGATTACATTGTAATAGTTAGAGTGTGATTCATTTAGCTAAGAATCAAGTATACCATGCTAGAACGAAACATATTGTTATGAGGTATCACAAGGTTAAAGAGTTAGTGAATTCTGGTGAAATTGATCTTATGAAAGTTGATACTCAAGATAATGCAGCTGATATGTTTACCAAGACAGTAGTGGTGGACAAGTTTAGGTATTGCCTAGACTTGGTTAGTGTGGTGCAGACACACTAGGCCCCTTAAGGGCATTGACAAGTAAGTGATGGTGTGTTCCAAGGATGATGACAGAAGAGATTTCAAGTCAATATGGAGATTGTTAAATATTTGTTTAAAATATATTGGCCCAAGTTAAATAAGGGCCCAAGTCCCGATTTAGTACCATATATTAGGGTTTCCATAGTATTGGTTTTCTCTTGTGTTGTATTTTGTACTTTGATTATCATAGTGGATTTTCTCTAGCTTGCCTGTGGTTTTTTACCAGCAAATGTTTTTCACGTTAAACACTTGTGTTCTTTCTCTCTTATTTACTTTTTTTATTTCGAGTTCTTTATTGTGTGTGTTGATTCAAAGGTAAATAAGACCACTTATTCACAACAACATTATTATTATTACTCCCTCTGTTCCAAATTAACTGACTCATTACTATTCATCACGCATTTTGAGGAGGTCGGATGACTCACTATTTGACCCCAAAAAATTCCGAATTTTTTTTCGAACATACATTAATCATTAACGAACTTCCAAAAAAAAGTACGGAATTTTTTTGGGTCAAATAGTGAGTCATTCGGCTTTCTCGAAACGCGTGATGAACAGTAACGCGTCTGTTAATTTGGAACGGAGGGAGTAGTACCCAATGTTGTTCCAAGACGCAAACGAATATGGTGCTCTGCTTCTATGATTGAAGTCATGCCCATAAGTACCAAAATCGGGAGAGAGATCTAGAGAAATCTCCATCTCTTTGCTAGAATTGAAGTTCTGGCTGCAAATTTTGTTTCCATGAAACAAAGAATGTGTTGGAGAATTTCATCGGGTAATTTGCTTATTTTATCTACATTTTCTTTTCATTCAATGACCTTATTGCTCATGTTTGCTTGATCTATAACCTGAATTTGGAGACTTGAAAGACGAACTTAACTATTATATCTTTAATCCCTCACCAAATCATTAAATTCCTCTCGTGTTTAAGGACAATTGTTAATACTAGACATGACAATATATACGAGATATGGCAAATAAATACCAAATTTAATTAGGATTAATGTAATATAACACAATAAAGCATGCGGAGAGAGGGTGTGTGGTTTATGTTGAATGATCTTTTATATATATGAAATGAATATTATGTTTTAATACGTGGACATGCATGGTTAATGCAATGTTTTTTTAATAGAGTACAAAACTCATCAATTAGTTTCCAAAGAGCAGCAAAATTGTTGATAGGTACGGATAAAATACTCTAAGATACTCCCTTAAAAGGCGCATATATATATAAGGGCTTTTTTACAGTGGAATTACCAGAAAACTTTCAACATAACAAAACAGTGCAGCAGTTAATGCTGCAATTGTCACAGCGCATTACAATAATAATAATTTATAAAAATAGAATCATAATTTAAAAAATTTTAAAAAAAAATATTCTTGTTTTATGTTTTATATTTTAAAAACTAAAAAGAGAAACAAAAACGGTGCCTTTTTCTCCAATTTAGCCTCTCCCACTTTGCTTCTTGGTAGTTTTGTTGTGTTCGCCTTGTGTTGATCTTTCTTCTTTCGTCCACCTTTCAATGTAAAACACCAGCACAAGAAATTAATCAATCAAATCGGATATTATTCGTGACTTCCCCGATCTTCGTTCTTTCCTCCCCTTTTGTTCTTTCTCCTAAACCATAGCTACTTTTATTCAAAAATCCATCGGCCAATTAGTTCACGAAGATGGAAGTGGAGGGTTTTTTTTTTCTCATTTTGTTTTAAAAATCAAAAGCGATTGAAATTGAATCTAATTACCAAAAGTAATTGAAATGTTGTATATGTACCAAACTTGTATCATTTCTGCAACTGTTTTTTTTAGAAGAAGTGTTGCATTGTTTAAGCGGCATATGCTAATTATCTCAATTGTATATAGTTCAATTTATTTCTTTTATTTATCATCTTAAAATTATTGGTGTTTTCTGGAATTGATGGATTAAAAATTTGGTAAAAGGGGAGAAAAGAACGAAAATAGGGAGGAAGGGGAAGACTTCAATTTTTTGATTTAATTAATTTATCATTATTTTTTATCTCTAGAGTATTTAAGTCAAAAGAATTACAAGACTAGTGTCGCGTCATCGATAGACTGACGACATAAATGTAACAAAAGGACTAAGGTTTAATTTTTATTTATTTATCAAGGACTACAGTTTGGGGCTCAAAACATCCGGACTAAAATGTTGAATCGCCTATACCTCAACTATTCTCACCAAAGGATTCAAATAAAAATAAATAGGAGAAAAGACGTTTTGGCACACAATATTTTGGGGTGTAGGGACACTTTGGTACCTAACTTTATTCTCTGGTTGAATAGGCACTCAACATTTATACCGTTAGATATTTTGGCATCCAACATTTACACTCTTAGATATTTTGGCACCTAGACCCCTCACATTTCAACTAATACGGTTAGTTTTGTTACATTTTCCCTTAGTTGTATTAAAAATATATATATATTAAAAAAATTATAAAAATTATAAAAAATAGAAAAAATAATATAAAATTATAAGCTAGTTTTAAATATGTAATAAAAAATATTTTAGAAAAAATTATTATAATATAAAAAGAAAAAAATGGTGAAAAAAGAAAATTGTAGGACCAATAATTAGTAAATACCTATAGAGATTTATTGCTAATATATAATATTATTTTTTTGAATAAATGTAATATAAATATTAAAATAGAAAAAAATGAGAATTTCAAAATTTGGAAAAAAATTAAAAAATCATGATTGAGTTGCATTACCTTGACATGAATTTTTATTTTTTTCCACAATTTTATTTTATTTTCACACTTTTTCGTTTTTATATTAGCAGATTGAAATATGTGACAAAATAATTTAAAACAATAAAATATAAAAAAGGAAAAAATGTGAAATGGAAAATTGTGGAAAAAATTAAAAAAATCATAAAATGGTAAAATAATTAATAAATACCTATTGAGGTGTATTGCAAATATGGAAACTTTTTTTGAATATATGTATTACACAATATTAAAATTAGAAGAAAATTAAAATAACACCCTATATTTCATATTTGCTTAAGTTGTACCCTAGGTTTGTATAAATGTCCAAATACTCCCAACTAAATAATTTTTCACAATTTTAATATTCCACAAAATCCAAAAAATATTTTTCAACTTTTTATACATTTTCTAAGTAGAAATGATAATGAATAAAAGCAATACTTTTTATTATTTTACTGTCATGGATTTTTTATTTTTCCACAATTTTAATATTTTTAATGCTTTTTTGTTTTTATATTATAGTATTATTATATATTTAACATTAATATTTTATAATTTTATAATTATTTTTGTGATTTTTTATATTTTATAATTTATTTTCATGAATTTGTATTTATTTATAATTATTTTTTAATTGTATAACGAGAAAAAATAATAATAACGGGTTATATAAAAAGTTGGGTGCATGGGTGCCAAAGTGTCTAACAGTGTAAATATTGGATGCCAAAGTATCTAACGATGAAAAAATTGAGTGTCATTTTAATTGACCTTTAAAGTTAGGTACCAAAATGTCTAACCCTTTCAAAATTGAGTGCAGAAAAGTGTTTTGCCCAAATAAATAACTAGGGGAAAACTTAAAGCACTGAACTCGTTCGGCCCAGGCCATCTATTGGAAAGACACATCGTTCAATCACCGGTCTGTAAATGGGGTTATGCAACGACACTTCGCACAGAGCTTCCATCTGCTCTGAAAGACTAAAACCCCTTCTCCCCTGCTCTTCAAGCATTTCCGACGAGTAAGCGCGCGCTATTCAAAATGAGCTCATTAGCTGCCACATTCTCCAAGCTCCTAAGAACCCCTACTCCAGGTACCTCTATCTTCTTCTCGTCTTAATTTTCTTCGATCAGCACTTTGTAGCTGTAATCATCTTTTGTTTTTTCTTTGGGGAATTTCGCCAAACACGTGGCGGTAACTAAAACCATTTGGCTACTGAATTGTGTGTTTCAGAATTTTGGGACATGAAAAATGGGTTTCTTTGCCTTTGTCTGAACGTGTGTGTGTGGTTTTGTAGGGGTGGTGGGTGGTGTGCCAAGAAGCCTGTTATCAAGGTACTGTACAGCCTCGTTTAATGATGACAATAATAATGATGGTGTTGAACATGGGAAGAATACAGGAGTGGGAGAGGGTTTTGATGATTTTATTGGGAAGCCTGAGTTGCAACTTCAAGGTGTGGATCCTAGAAAAGGTTGGGGCTTCCGGGGCGTGCATAAGGTATGTTTTATTTTTTTTAAACGCACCATTGTAGAAGTGATGTTCTTGGTGTCTTGATATGTTCATGTTCAGTTGGACATTGAACAGTTGAGAGATTATTAAGGTTATTCATGAAGAGTCTTGATTGATTTTGGTTACTTAGCTTTTAATGACTTCTCATAAAACTAGTGATTTATTAGCTGATTACTTGTAGTTTTCACAGGATATTTGGTGCTGTGATATAGTTTGAAATGATGTCCTCTGTTACCATGAAAAAGTCTGTTCTACACATGGATTTTTGTGAAAATTCATGACATGCTTGCTCACCTTTCATTAGTGGCTTTAATTCTCCAGGACATTGAGAAGAGAGATCATAGTGTTGCATCTTGAAATTGGAGTATTTATACCTACCGTGAATCTTGTTTTTAACCTGATTCATTCCCTTTACCTTGTTTTATCTAGAGATAGGATAGATGAATAAGTGTGGCTGAATTTAAGCATTGACTTGAAGATAATGGATTTATGATGTCATTTAGCTCCCGTTAAATGAGATATTAATTCAACTTGTATTGATCTTCTACAGGCAATTATTTGTGGAAAAGTAGGGCAAGCCCCTGTACAGAAGATCTTGAGGAATGGCCGAACAATAACCATCTTTACGGTTGGAACTGGGGGTATGTTTGACCAGAGAATAGTAGGAGCAAATGACTTACCTAAACCTGCTCAGTGGCATAGAGTAGCAGTGCATAATGAGTTACTTGGGATTTATGCAGTTCAACAACTTGCCAAAAAGTATGCATTTGGTCTTAAACGAGAAAACCTTAATTGCATAATACATAAAAAAGGGTACTGGTTCTTGTTCTAATTTTCATGATTGGATCTTTGGTGCAGTTCTGCAGTTTATGTTGAGGGCGACATTGAAACTAGAGTTTATAATGACAGCATTAATGGAGAAGTTAAAAACATTCCTGAGATTTGTATTCGTCGTGATGGTATGTATTACTCCTAACTCTCCGAATAGTTATTAAGGGTCAACAATATGTAAACGGAATTTTTAACATGGAACATTATGTTTACTGATTTCTGTTGTTTAGATGAAGTTTCCAAACAGTTGCATACCCGACTTTTGTGTGATACTATTGACAAGTAGAAAAATGGATGAGAAATCCATGAAATTGTTCCTAGCTTCATTTGCCACGCATCCCACCTACCTCATGTTAAACATATAATAGTAGATTTATTGTTCCTTTAAAGTAAATAAAACTCTACTTCCTTTCAATTTCTATTACTCCATTGCATACTTAGTACCATGCCGGCTAATTGGGGTGGATAGGAAGCTTGTTAGTTCACAAACAGGAACTGTGGAGTTTCTAACCTGTTTCTGTGCTTGACTGAGATTAGATGAATTATGACAAGAAGACAAGTGTCAGTATGTGATCGTATGGTTATGTGAATGGTATTGCGTAATAAGACATTGAGGATGATTAACCAGACTGCGATTATGATCTGCAGGGAAGATTCGGCTTATAAAGAGTGGAGAAATTGTCAGCAATATTTCCTTTGATGACCTGCGTAAGCTTTCTACTCTTACATTTTCTTCTTTCCTTTCCTTTCCTGTCCATATTCTTCTCTTACCTGCATTTGCCAATTAAGGATGACATGGCCCATATTGTGACATTCTGGATTTGTTTTTCTGAGTTATGGAGATATGTTATGTTAGACATAGGACTAGGAGACACCTGAAATTAGACAACTCTTTTTTCTTCCTCTTCAACCCCTTTCTATCTCGGAACCCATGAGCTTATTTTATTGTGCAGGTCAGGGATTGTTTGACTGAAAGCCATTTGACTCGGTGGAAATCATTTTCTTAGGAACGAATAGCTATCGTATTCTCTTACGTTTCCTTTTCCTTGCTGTATTATCTTAAGTTTTAAGAAAACAGTAAATGCTATAGCTTGTCAGGCTGCACTGCAAGCACAGACAGATTTCCTTAGCAACTTAGGTGCTCAAATGTTTCGCTTGTTTCCTGTGATATATGGATGGAATTGGTCACCTTGCTTAAGAGATTAATGATGTGGATTAGATTTCTTTCCTCTATTTTCCCAAGACTTTGAGGTCATTATTTGCCACTAGGTCTCTTAATTTTTTACTGGTGAGGCAAACCCCAGTCACTAATTATGATCAGATGGATTTGTAGTGTAGAGTTGTGGAACTCAATGGTAATTAGGGTTTTACAATTGTTGAATGGAGTAGATTTTACGCTCTTCGAAATAAAAGATTAATTTTGATCGAGAATTATTGAGTTTTGATCTTTATTCGGATTAATTTCAAATTCCCAATACAAAGAATGGTGGTCCTCCCTCCCATAAGCACTTATCCACCTCACTGATACAACCAATTGATTCGTTTAGAATTAGAAAGAATCTAGGAATTGTTTAAGGATTCTATTAGCTTTGTGCACTTTTTATTTCTAGAGTTGTTGATAATCGAAGAGGTAATGTTATGCGGACACGTTGTCGATCAATCTATGTTTGCTACGCACTATCTTTTAAACCTTTGTCCTTACCTCCTTTTATCATATTTTTTTATCATTTAAATTAAGGCCACCAAACCAAAATGGCAGCCCCTCAGATAGCAAAGCCCTGAAAATTCTAAACAAGGAAAGTGGAATTTCTTTTTCTTTTCATGTATCTTGTTCTTACACGTCTTCGTAAGTGAGAGATCAAGTATTATAAAGAATTTCTTTTTCAACTAATTTCATTTCAGCACGGTTAAATTCGAGAACAAAAGCTCTATGTATTGCCACGCGTTGGAGTTAGATGCAAATTTAAGATTTGAATTCGAGAATAAGAGCTCTATGTATCACGAAAAAAGAAGTAACACGTGAGTTATAAACTCATTGGTTTCTTATAATCGAATGCGATTTATCATTTACTGTATCTAATTTGCATATCATGGTTTTTGTTGCTCAATCTTTGTTAGAAAATATGATCTCAACTTAAGATACTTTTCATTTGGAGATTGATTAATTATCCCATGTTTTCTGATCAGTTAGGCAAAAAATCCAATTGCTGAATGATCAAAGGACAACAAATAGGAGCGCATATATGATTTTTATATTCAGTATATCATAATACAACATGTATGATTCTAATTGGTCGGTTGGTACCTTCTAAAATTGGCTAATCAGCTTCAAAGTTCATGGATCTCTCCTACTAAACTTCAAACACTATTTTAATTGCCTTTTTCTTTATGGTGGGAGCTACATTCTAAACTTTTTTTTAATCAGCCGACTAGAAGAGGCATTCACTTGTCTCGAACGAGAGATGTTCAAAATTTTAAATTCAACTCAACTTTATGCCCATCGATGTTCCGGGTGAGAGTTTGTATAAATAGGGCACTTTGCTCTTACAGCTTTGCTGCATCAATCAACATCTCTATCATTCCTTTTTCTGTTTGGATTAGATGGGTCTTGTTATGTTATTTTTTCTGCTCACTTTTGTTACTCATGTCTCATCTCAAAAACCTTCTTGCCCTAAATGTGGCAACCTTGAAGTTCCGTATCCTCTTAGCACTTGTAAAACTTGTGGAGATCCTAGGTACAAGATCTATTGCAACAACAATGTCCTAGAATTCTTGTCAGCTGATGGGTTTTTTTACAAGATCCTTAGCATCAACCCATCTGCTTATAAACTTGTAATAAACCCACCTTTGATTCAAGACAAGACATGTTTTTCTTCTGATGTTGGATTAGGAGGGTTAAGGCTTGATGATGATTTGCCATTTAACATTTCTACACATAACACTGTCATGCTATTTAACTGCTCTGATACTATACTCTTGTCACCTTTGAATTGCACTTCAAGCAGCTATTGTAGGCAGTTTGAGAGGCTGGAATTAGGTTGCAAGAACACCCTTTGTTGTCATTACTTGAAAGATGCTTCAATTGCTTCTCATAGGATTAGGGTTAGGGTTGGAGGGTGCACTGCTTACACAAGTGTTGTGGACATGAAGCCAGGTAGTGCAATTGAGACATGGAACTATGGCATTGAGCTCCAATGGGTGCCTCCAAATTGATCAATCAAGTATGGTGTGGGTTAATAATTGCCGGCCGGGGATTCTACCCTTCTCCGGAACACCAAATTACCTTTTACTTTTTACTTATACAAGTGACGAATCTATCACTACTAAGGGCCGTAAATGTGCGGTTCTTACCATGTATGTGAAAAGAGAGTGAATGATTACTTGTCTTTCCCGGAGCAGGGAAGAATTACTCGTCGCGGTGTCAGTAAGCTTAGCGTTTTCCATCTGCAAATTTGTGGTTTCTTTCTCTTGTTTTTTCAGTTTTGTTTTCTACTTAAGTGAATAAATCTTGTGTTCCTATCATTTTCTTGCTTCATTTAGATTTTCATCTCTGAAAAATATTCCAAAGTGAGCTTATATTTTTACAGTTTAAGTTTGAGAGCATGAACACACCCATTCAAACAACCTTCTTGAATAATAATGAAAAAGTAAAGCAGGTAGCAAAACATGTAAAAACAGTAGAGAAACATAGGAAACACAATACTCTATTACAGTCTTGAGTTCATGTCCTAATACATCATACAACTGAAGTGATATTAATAACAACTTAAAATGGACCGGTATGTAACTTTCCGACAAGGTATGAAAAAACTGCTGCAAGAAACCACACCACCAAGCAGCCTTCGTTTCGCTACTTACAAATTCAACCGGTTAGTGATTAAATATATCTATTAGAAGGCATGATCTCTGTCCTCAGTCAGTCATACAAAAGCCGAGCACAAACCACAACTGAGACCAACATTTGGAAAAACAAAACACCTACCCCTGTATCTCTACCTCATTTCTTACACATCTATCACAATCAGTACTGTAAAAACCAACGCATGCTCACACCGCCAGCAAAAATCAGTCAGATATTTACCATTACCAGATAACTTGCTACACAGCCACTGGGGATTCGCTAGGCCTTTTTCCTTCCATAGCATCTTTCTTTTTCCGGCAAATAGCACAAAGAAAGGGGCCTTCCCATGGCTTTGATCCTGGTGAGAAAAAAGATCCCGAGTTTACTGACAACCCATCAGCAGGGGTTTGGTCCACTTGGCAGACAGCACATCTGTATAGCCCAGAGTTTGAATCCAAAGGAAGATCCTTACCCAGCCTGCATTATCATCATTCAAAGGGAGACTAATTAAAGACTACACAACTCGATTCGATAGGAACCAAACCCATTTGTTTCCAGATTGAGTATTAGTACCTAAGCTGTTAAGGTAGAAAACATAATAGCAATACTAATAATAACTACATAAGTGCACAAGGCAAGAAAATGGGCTTATGTAGAACAGAAAATCTCGTCTGAAACCTTTGACACTACTTCTTTGAAAAGGATACTTGATCAACAAACATCTTAAAAAAAGGGTAAAGTGACTGCACTATATCAGAAGAACCAACCTTTCCGCTAGCATAGCAGAACCCTCTTCAAACAATTCCTCCACTACCCCAACTGCAGACAGCTTATTTGTTGATTTGTTTGTAGTGTTTTGAAATTTCTTTCCAAAGAGAAGTGAACTGAGAACATTCTGTTTCTTTCTAGGCATCTGAGGCAAGACAGGAATGTCAGAGGGGATAATGTCAACAACCAGACAAGTTGTGTCATCCTTCAGTCCCCTTGAACGCAATGCCTCCTGACGAGTAGAAAGAGTAGTAGCATTAGCCATCCAGTATGAAAATAAACTTGCCAACAATGTGAAAAGCAAGCTAATACCTTAACAACCAATTTTGCAGCGAGCTCAGCAGGTAGACCACGACAAGCTTTGGCAGCCAAATCAGAGGATAAGGCATCCCAAATACCATCCGAAGCAATAATGAGTCTTCCCCCAGCATTTGAAAGCTAAACATAAAGAAGAATTTTCTAAATAAAAGAAATGGTGATGAAAAAAATCCATTAACAAGAGGAAATGAACTCACCTTCACTTGTTTAACATGTGGTATGGGGACAATGTACTCGCCAACATCTGTATCACCAATTGATCTTGAAAGACATAGTCCACCAGGCCAGCAGCGGAGGGGACCAACCTACAACCCGTGGAGATTGAACAGATAAGATAAAAGGAAAAAAGAAACCAGGAGTGTAAGAGAAAGCAGAGTACATCATTCTGCTCTAAGTTGCAGGGTCAGAGAATCATTCCATTATACCTCATTTCCCCCAAAAACATTGAGCCTTCCAACTTCACCCCCACTGGCAGTGACACGCTCCCTCTCTTCTACATTTTCTTCCAGCCTGTGATCAACAGTCAAGAGAGAGACTACACCCCCTTGAGTGTCCAATATGCATCGTGAATCACCAACAGAAGCAACAGTCACAGTCCATCCATCAATCACAACGAAAGTCACAGTGGTGCCAGAAGTTTCCCCTGTCAGTGGTATCAAATTGAAACATAAGTGCACCATAAGTGATACCAAGGAATAACAATGTAAAATAAAGGACATGGTGGCATACCTCTTTGCTGAAATTCTATGTCTGTCTTTACAAAGCCTGCAACTAGTGCACGAGGAAGGGCATGAAGCCACTCTTCCCTGCTAACAGCCTCAGGAATTGCACTCAAGATGTTACTCAACAAATTGTCCTTTGCATAGATGGCAGCAGATATACCATTATGTCCATCAAAAATCTGTCAACATAACCAATACCAAGAATTCTTTAGTTCCTCGCCTTAATTCCCTCAACAACCAAGCATGATGCAATCCTCTCTTAAACTGTACAATAAGTAACAAGCAATTAAAATAACAGTACCGCAAAGACAGAAAATGAAGTTGACGGATCCCCAGGAACCCTCAGGCAGTCAGGCTTTATCATAAAGTAATCCTCTCCCTTCTTCGCCAATGCAGCTTGTCCATACTTCACGAAAGGTTTCTCAACCTTCTCATTCCTAAGCTCACGACCAATCAAGGTCGCAAGGGGAACAAGAGGGGCTTTCATCTTTGATACTTCAGCCTGGCTCATTGCAGTTAATGTGTCAACACACACACCACAGCAGTGCCAGAACCCTATCCACCCAAATTAATAATATTCACAATTTACCACATTCATATATTAAAAGACTAATGCATGACTAAACATAATTCTCGACTGGCCTTGTGATTGTCTACTATTCAGTTCAGAGCAATACATTACCATAGCAAGTAAACAAGGAAAGAACAGGTCTAAAACAACCAGACAGCAGTCTATTGCATATCTAACATGCGTCAATTCCAATCAATTACCACAAATCTCTACTTTTTTATTAATTTGACATGCTACTTTACCTATGTGGAAAACGAAAACAGATCCCAAAAATGAAAAAAAAAATCAAATCCAAAATGTGTAACAATAGCCCAATTTATTCTTTCACGAAAAAGATAACCCGCAAAAATAAAATCTATTACGCTCACATTTTTCTTTCAAAGAATTTCACTCAAATCAACAAAGAACAGTAGCAATTACACAAACTTTTACAACCAAGGCTCCATTATTTTCACATTCCATCAGAGTTTAAGCACAAAAGACTCAATCTTTTCTGTAAAAACCACACATGCTCACTAAATTAAGCGCAAACAGCACAGAAAACAACTAGAATAGGGGGGAAACAAGAGTGCCTAGGATAGAGAAAGAAACTCACAGAAGGGACATGAAGAGGTGCTAACAGATCCAGCATTGACAAGATATGATCTATTACCTCTCCATTTCTGCAAACATTACATCCATATTTTTTCTCTCTGTCAAGAACTACAACTTTGATTTATGAAAAGAATTTAAAAAAGATGTATAAGTGAAACGAGAGAGAGAAAGGGGAACTTAGAGAGAGGAAAAATGACTCACAGTTGTTAAGAGTGATATGATTGGAAGAGAAATCTGGAAAAGAGAGAGGCGGGTTTGGGTTCTCGGACAAGCCTCTTTTTTTAAGGTACTACAGAATTACTAGTAATAACAATAATAATTAATTATTTTTTGTTTTTGAAATCATGTCTTCGGGTTATAAAAGAAAAGAAATATTAAATCACTAATATCACTAATAACTAATATTTCTTTTTTGCCACTACATAAGTAATATATATAACAATAATTCTTAAAATAATAACTCTCACTAAATTAGGACGCCATTGAGTTAACATAATTCTTTTTTTTTCCTTTGATGAAAATATATATAACAATATATACATTATTAATAGACACTTCGGCTATAAAATCTATGTATGAGTGTGTGTTTATAAATTTTGAAAATAATATTAAATTGTTGTCATTGTTTGATAAATTAAGAAAATGTTTTATTTATATAAAAAAAAATCATACAACCATTAAAATAGTATTATTATTATTTTCATTTTAGAAGAATGATTGTATGCAATTTGAAATTAATTCAATAGGTAGCCATGATGATTAAACTTAAATTCTAGAAATTCAACAACATGGTTGGCAGATACTTTTATGTTTGACTTAGATTTTGTGACAAAATAATACATGAAAATAATCCGATTTTCTTGTCTTTATGTGCCGCTAATGAGCTTAAAGTTGAATATAGATAAAAAGAATCGAAATAGAAATCTTATCTTTTATATTTTATAAAAAAAATATCGCTAAACGCTTATTGGTATATTTTCTCCGATGATATCTTTCTTTTTTAAATTGAGTGGTGTATTTAATTTATTCCGATTTTTTTTTTCCGATTTGAGTGTGAAAAGGTGGTGATATAGATTCTTGACTTTGATATAAACATAAAAATGTATATGGTTAGTTAAATTGAGAAAAAACAAGCTGTGGGTTAGTTGGCAGGCATTTGGTGGAATAATTAAGATAATCCAGATAATTAGATTAAAGTTTATAAGAAAGATTTTATGAGGCAATTAAGAAAGAAAAATAGAGCTAGTATAAAGCCAGCTCTTGTTGTTTTGCTGGAAACTGGGTGCCGTTTGGTGACAAATGTGGTGCCATTGCCAATGACACCATCCAAATACTAGTAGATAAATAAAATTACAATTTAGAATTTGATTCTCATGTCACTTGGCCCTATAATTGATTTAATTAGGTAAATCCTAGTGTTTATATTCTTTTTAGTAGAATTATATACAGGATTGTAAAATTATATCTCTCCTCGACACTAAATTAATAAATTACTCGTCCGTTATTTTTATAATTAAAAAATTTATTCTCATATCAATTTGGAGTTACATACGGAACAATTATTTGTTAAAAATATTTTATTTTAAATGTTCCATATAAATAGAATTAGTCACGCGATATCAATAATTTATACCGGAAAATCGTAGAATTAGTCATTCAACATAGTAAATTGATTGATACCTATAGTTTACACCCAAAAAAATCAAATTGCAGATGATGACTACAAAAAAAAAAAGGGGAGTACATTGGAGGCAACGTTGTTGTCGTTGTTGTTGTTGGTGGTGGGATGTGTTGTCTTTTCGGATTTATTTATTTTTATTTTTGTGGATTTTTATTGTTTATCATAGATAATAAAATAAAAGGATAAAAAAAATGTTTTCGATATATATATATATGATATATCTCCCAAACGGCTAAATAATCCGTAAACAAAAACATCACATTCATACACTCTTACTGATGTGGCCATGTGCAAGTGAGACCCACTTAGGGTTTACCCACTCATTTGTATGGGGTCCTACCCACCCAGCTGGAAAAGTTGACATGCAACTACGACCAAGTGGCAAGGGATGTTCGTTTTGGGATACAGAGAGACTGCCAGTGTCACACTCCTAGGTGCATCTGGATTGGATTGGATATAATAAAACCATTAATTAACCACACAAAAAAAGAAATAAATATTATAAAAACAAAGCTCACATACATTAATCTCATATCACGAATCTTTAGTGTTAATTTCACTTCACAATTCATCAACTCATCAATTAGTTTTGTTGTTATTTTATATGCGAGTGTAAGAATCAAACTCGAATTTTCTATGATATTCTGGCACAAACACACAATTATTTGGTATGTTTGTGATATAAGTAATTGTGAAGGTGAAGGATCAACATCTTTGTTACCCAAAAATAGACAAGAACATGGCCCTTCTTGCACAAATTAGCCTATATCTTACGAAACTATATATCAGCTTTGGAACCTGCAGCAGACAGAATGATTTAGGGTTTTTACTTTTTATATGCATCATACCTCAAAAATAAAGGACCTTTTTAAGGTAAATTTTAATGATAATGAAGCATGCTTGCTTGCAAAGAAACTCACGATTAGCATTCCACAAGCTCAAAAGCAGCTTTTATGCAAAAATACATACAAAGTTGGGCAAAAGTGAGAACTGCTGTGTAATTTCTTGTGCTTTCATTTTTCTCTTCTATTACATCAGAAAGAAACACAAAACTCAAAAAAAAGATTTCAAAGAATACAAAAGACGAACATGAATATGAACAAATTCAAATCCGCGACCGGGCCTTAATCGCAGGATCAACCACTCCAGAAACCCAGGCACGTGAACCTATTGTACTTGTATTATATGAATACTTCTGTTTCTCCTTTCTATTTATCTACAGCATTCTCACTATGACAGGTACAAGAAAAGAATACCAGTTTCTTCAATGCCTCATAGTAGTAGCATTCTCACTTTGGACGTCCAGTTTTCCTCTTTCCATCAATCCCAATTGGCTGCCTTACAGGCTTGTTAAGGGCTGAACTAGTGCCACTCGGTAGTTTCCTTGACGCTGACGGTGAAGGAATTAATGATGGAATTAAACTCCTGTTCGCGAATCCGGAAAGACAAAACGAGGGAAACATTTAGTGATAGAATGGTAGCATTGTTTGCAGTCTCAAAGAGAAATTTAAACTCAAAGTGAAGTAAACTGACAGTAATCGAACAATGTACCTAGTTTCTGTACTCTTCGCTGGCCTCAGAGCAGCCCTTTTTGGTTTAGAACCCAGCAAGTTGGGAACGCTTACCGTTCTGGGAAGGCCGGATTGCCACAGCAAGTCAGGCTCTGAACAATCACTTGCTGTAGCATCAAAATCAGAGTCATCAGTCAAAGATGTCCTCTGTGCATCATACTCTTGCCCGTCCTTTTTGTTCCGTGAAGACTTAGAATAAGATTGTTCCGGGTAAATCTTTGAAGGGTCTCGCATTTTACTCTGATGAAATGTCTCAGGCGATTGTCCACTGTCTACTTCCCACGGCGCCACGGGGAGTTCATCTTTACTTCCAAAGTCAAGCCTGTTGACCATGACTTTATCTATCCATTCACCAGAAACTGATTCTCTATCATCCTCTTTTCCATTCTGTGCAGGAGTACCGATAGGTGGCCAAGGTGGTGAATTCATTTGCAAGTCACGGGGATCCAAGCTTCGTCTTCTTGGGATTGATGAAAAATATTTCTTAGCCTGCACACCGAATATCATATGTAAACTCCATCTAATGTCAAATGAGATCAATTCTCAATGGACTCCAATATTTGGAAAAATGTATCTGTATAAGTAGTTTCACCATATCAAGAAGTCATTCTATCAGAGAGGTGTCATCTTACTTATGGCAGTAGACAAATGTATCTACAATAAAAAGCACTAACAGAATCTCAAACGATTAGTTTGGCTCTGGCCACAATAATTTTGTACCTTTCCACTATCAATGTCCTCTATTGTTCGTCCGTTACCATAGGATGAGTCGCTCATGCCATGCCAACTATGTTTTGATGGAGAAGACCCACCAACCTTCATCATAAGACTGTCCGGGGTGCTGGAGCCAGAATGCTGTGGATACTCAGTCTCTGCCTCCTTCTTTGCCACGGCTGCTCTAAGACTAGCAATCTGAAACAAGGCAGCATAAACTTCATGTAATCATACCATAAACAAAGCAAAAGTGATAATTAGGATAGCAATGACAAATGTGATAGGAGGCCCTTCGAAAGAAGCAAAAATTATGGATAGCTAGTCCGTATCATAAAAGGTGAATAGCATGACAGAGTAAGAACCTGCTCTTTTAGCTCCTTCACCTCTGTGCTATCTTTATTGACTTTAGCAGCACCAAGCTCAACGGTACCAACGCGTTCAGCAAATTTAAGCGTACTAATGGTCTCACCAGTAGCTTCCATCTCAGGGCTTATGTGAACAAACATGAGAGTCTTAGCCTGCCCTCCTGATGGTTATAGAGATGAAAATCAACACGAGAAGCAGATAGCATTGGCGAAAAGAGACAGAATATCGTTTGTAAAGCTTACCAAGTGCGTCTTGGAGTAGCTGAGTGAGTTTACTGTTCCTATAGGGAACATGTGAATTTTTTTGAGCAAGAGAAGCAATCACATCTCCTAGTGCAGAAAGAGACTTGTTAATATGTTGAGCTTCCTTTAATCTGTCTCCAGTTACCTCAGATTTATCAACCCGTTCACTTCCTGCCAGGTCAACCAGATGCATACAGCCACGAATTATGCTCCCAGATGTCAGGTCTCTTCCTTGGACATGAACCGTCAGGCAGCTGCAATTTATACCAGTATGAGTTATTTCTGGCTTTAAACACATATTCTGACCACAGTGACCATTGACCACAATTGAAGCATAAAACCCATAGCACAAATGTGTAACACCTGTGAGATCGACTACTCCGGTCATTCATCGCAGTAGCGCTCACTACACGATTCTTTTGCCCAATGTTCATCAAGTTTATCACGTCCGATGGTGATGATACAGGTACAAGGCATGCATCAGGTACATTAATTCCATTCTGAGAACTGTTGCGAACTTCTAACGTGTATACGAGTTAAGAACACAAGGAAGAATCCACAAAATGAATTGAACAGCACATATTCTAAGAATGGAACAAAATAGAGTCATGAAGGATATCTTTTGCTAAGGCCATCAGTTGCGAGAAGATCCCTCACTTGTTCATTATAAATTTCTAGCATCTGGACAGATATTTCATACAGCATAACATCCTTTCTTTGATCTGAAAGAAGAAACAGATCATTCAATGCCCTGTAGTTTACACCAAGGCCCTCTTCTGTGAGGTCATCAGGGCCACTCTGCACATTTACAAATGAAACAAATTTTCAACAGTTAAATGCAGGCCTGTCGCCAAGCCTTGAGAAGGAAAACAGAGGAAAAATTATAATTTAAAGAACCAATAAATACAATGGTTTTCATATCTATGCTGCATCATCTCACCATAGTATAAGTTTTCCCTGATCCTGTTTGGCCATAAGCAAATATGCAAACGTTGTAGCCATCAAGAACAGACCTAATCAAAGGGCGTGTATCTGCAAATACTTCCTCTGCAGGAATATAAAAAATGTAGAAAAAGTTGAAGAGGAACAATAAACAGAGAAAAATAATGGAAAAGAAACACAATGGAGCGTCCAAACCTTGAGTAGCCAAAGGACCAAAGATTTTGTTGAAACTGAATGACTTCCTTCCCTCTTTGCCATACTTCGAGGGGGTGATAATTGTAATGCTCCCTTCATCTATGTGATCCACACTACCAAAACGGTTTGGTTGCGCAGCCAAGAAAGGTCGCACTCGGCAGTATACTCTAATATTTCCTGCTCAAGCAGGTTCGTACCCATTAAATCTAGTTAAGAGACTTGGTGCATGAATACACAGTAGTTGATAAACAGATAATACCTTTCAGGTCTTGTACTTGGTTATACAACTTGCGATTTTCTTCCAGGACTCTCCTGTAGCCTGAGGCAGCATGAGCTAGGCCATGCAAGTGCTTACCTATTCAAGAAACTGTCACGATATAGATCATTTCTGGTAGAATAATCAAACAGAAATTCACATAATCTTAGTTCTACCTAGATTATTTAACTCCTCCTGATACTTTATTTGCAAAAACTGCATTCCTTCTCTTGTAGAGTAAAAGGTATGTTTCAACTCCTGCAGGTACCAGCATTCATTCATTAACGAAGTCCTTATGACCACAGTAAAATATTTATCAGCAAAATCTATGCCAGTACCTGAATATCTCTCTGCTGTTGTTCAACCAATATTTCTTGTTTCCGAAACTGTCTTTTTGATTCCTCATGGCAGTTTCCATTCTGATTTATATTTTCTTCTGTTGTGGTTTGTGTGAAAGCTTCTCCCTCAATCTTACACATAGCATTAATTAAATAAATAACCTCTACTAGCTTCCAGAAAGCACAGGGCATTAATAATACTTGCTAACTTTCACCCCAAAGTATGAATTAATCACTTAAACACTGTACTGCAAAACCAAACTCATACCTTTATCTCATTAGAAGAAGTTCTTGAAAAAGACCCATCAGGACTAGATAGCGCCATATCTGTTGGTGGTGTTTTCATCTGTCAGATTATGAAAGTTATAAGAACTTGCTAGGATAAAAAGGTTTTTGGGTCAAAGATTACTAGAGCACATTGTATTCTACCTTTATCCCATTAGAAGAAGTTCTTGACAAAGACGCGTCAGGGCTAGATAGCTCCATATCTTTTTCTGGTGTTTTCATCTGTCAGATCATCATAGTTAATTTAAGAACTTGCTAGGATATGTTTTGGGTCAAATAGATGACAAGCAAATGTTGAAAAAAACTATATTGATACATGAGAGAGATTGTTATCAGTTCTCAAGAAACTCGACAACTAACCTGTTCATTGTGGCTTGCTAACCGACGCTGGAACTCCTCCATGACTTTAGTTAACATAGATTCCACAACCTGTAATCAGAAAGTAACATCCATCAACCAGTGATTAATGGACTGACTTCAACGAAAATTAGAATCTATAAACAAAGTATCAACCAATGAGAAAAGGGCTTCTTTAACAAAATTATAACCACATAAATAAGATAACAGGCACAAGAACTCTTACATTTGGTATTTCTTCTTGCTTCTTATTTGAAAGTGCTGCACGAACTAGCAAATTCAAGTTACGAGGACCACCCTGCGAATTAGGATGCGAACGACTTTTAGTTAGCTCTACTTTCAAGTACCACGAAAGATAACAGATATATTTAGCTAAGGAATGCCTACTCACAGCCTCATGGAGAACATGGCCGAGGTCATCATGTAAAGAAAGATCCCCACTGGACGCCCTACCTACGGAAGAGGTCTGTGAAAAGGAACTCTTGAATGGTTCTGCATTTTTCCGTGCAAAGGGTTTTCCAGCACCACAGACTGGAGGTTTCAAACTCCCTCCATATTTCCATGTCCCGGTTCCACCACTTTGTTTCCACTCACTGTATGATTTGAGAGCTAAAACACAGTTCACTATCCTTGAAGATTTTCCACCCTGAATGCAAGATATGAAGGCATGTCACGATAGTAACACAACTCTCACAATGAAAAGAACATTAGAATGACATTTCAAAGATTTTCCTTTCCATGTTAGTTAAACTCTCACCTCTTCAAACTCACAAGCTTCGAAGGATGGAAGCCCCAATTCCTCCACGGCTACATGGAAGTTTCTCACGTTTTCAAAGTACTGAAATGCAGATAAAGCTGCTCCATCAGGTATAGCAACAGAATCACTGGGACCTTCTACCACCTACAAATTTCAGCCAACAATATCAGATTAAAGCAACCAACAGGTCTAACTATCCTTGAGTCAAGCTTACTTCAACAGCAGGATTGAATGATACCTTTGGCACAGCTCCAGGTTGAACCTTGTTCATGACACTGCACAAGATTATCCCACTTCTCAATGCAAGCCTGAATTCTTCTTCAGACGGCTCTGCAGGCAAGTCTTTGCCACTCACAACTCCAAGTGTTTTTCGAAGCCATCCAGCTGCTTCATATCGTCTAAGGGCTGCAACTCATAATACAGCAATTATGAAATAAATCCCTTTTCCATGTAAAAAATGAAGACTTGGCATGTTTTGCAACCAAATTTTAAAATTTACAGCCTTCATTTCTAATTATGATTTGATACACACTTCTCTATGCACCCTACCAATAGAAATTTCCTTCAGAACTGAAATGCATGGGGGCAAGCATCAATTTAAATAAAATAAAACAGAAAAAACTGTCCATCATCCCTAAGCAAGATAGAACAGGTACTGCTACAATGATCAGCTATGAAAAATGCAATGAAAAATTCAGCTTCCATAAGATTATATCATCATCAACATAACATCTTAAATTCGACAAATTTAACACAACAATTCCACAAGTTCAATGCCACATTTGAAAACCAACCACCTAAAGCTCAATAAACAACAAAAAGGATCATCGGTTTTTCAACCATCATATACCAATAAGGAGAAGCTCAAAAAACAATAAAAATGAAGAACGAAGGGAATAATGACTGGAAATTACTAAGGAAGGATGAACCATACAAGCTTCATCAACTCTTTTCGGACCCAAATCAATGTCTCTTGATCTTGCCCCATGTTGCTGAAGAACATCCTCCACAACAGACACCACAGAGAAAGGCAAAACTTGTTCTGTCGCCATTCCCTCCTTCAAACTAGACCAAAAACCAATAAAGATCCTTTCTTTAATCTTTCCAATGAAAACCCAATTTCAAATATCTCACATTTAACCTCGAAACCCACCAAAACCAACAGAAAGTTGAAGAAAAACAAATGTCCTTTTACGTATGCTACCAATTAATGTGTTATACTATATGGTAAGTTTCAATCTTTATGTTTCTTTACACATCCATTCTCCAAGAAAATGTGTTCTTGTTTCTTTCAATTGTATGAGAAGGGCTAAAAAAGGGAGAAGGAGAGGGAAATAATGCGTCTGTTTGGAAGATTTTCTCCCACTTTCTCTCAGTTTTCTTGCTTTCTCCTCTAATTTCTTCCTTGTTTCCTCTTCTGCCTAATATTGAAAGAGATGAGCGAACCTGGTTCCGAATCAGGCGCTGTGATCATTACATGAATGGATAGTAAATAATATATACTTTCTGCGCCGGTTCAGAAAACTGGTGTGCTAATTTTACCTTTTCTTCTTTTCTTTTTCTTTTTTATTGTGAAAAATAAGAGTTATACGTATACCTTCAAAAAAAACATCCATTATTTATTACAGGTTAATAAGGGTCGTGATAAATAAATAAACCAAAAATGCTAACTTTAATAAGATGGAATGTAATATTTGGGTGTGCGACCAATGATGCCGTAGCACTACAAAATAAGTAAATAATATCCTCCCTCC
>NBIL01017705.1:0-11239 GCA_002752925.1 Viola pubescens var. scabriuscula
GGCCAAACTCCTAATTACCCTAAGTGAATATGTAATTAAAATGACAAATAGTTGAGTACAACTTAAGAACATATTAAAAACGTTTAGGCTTCAAATCTACCCATGCAACCCGCGAAATACCTTTGCTAAGAAGGGGAAATTTAGCTACTCATGCTGGAAATTAAACATATAATAGATTTAGAAAGCATAACAAGCAAAGAAGAAATAAAAGGGAAGAAAACTTGATTAATACCGGCTGGAGCAAGGCTCCGGTTACCAAATACACGTTTGAAGCCCGACGGCTAAGGAAGAAGATGGAGAGAAAAATATCTCCCAAGAGAAGAAGATAAAACTCAAAATATCCTCCATGGTGGATGATAGAAGATGATCCTAAGACCCTAGCTAAGTCATACATAAATATCTCCCTTTTCCAACAAAGGGACAAGATGCATTTAAGGAAAGCAAAAGCTGCAAAAGCATAAAGTAAAAAGTCTAGGGCAGAAAGCTGATTTGTCCAGACTCAAGGGCTGGATTTGGCAGAGGGAGATAATCTCTGGGATTTGTGCAGAACTCTCTGAAAAGTATCGGAGGGGACACATAGAGGTTGTGCCAAGAGGACACGTAGAAGGGACGTTTTTCGCTCGTCGGGGGCTTGATGATGAAATCCACGTCGGGGCCTCGACTACTACCTTGTTGTCTAGACCTTGAATTATCTTGGAGCTCAAAATCCGCACAAAATGCCTAGAAAATACGTGTTTTCACATAATTTCCCTTTTTGGCCTAGATATGCAATAAGAAAGGAAATGAAGGTAAATTAGCAGTATCTTGCCCTAGATCATGGAAATAATGGAGGGAAAATCATGCATAAATACACGCTATCAATAGCCGGAACATTAGAGGTGAGGCCAATTACCAAAATAGATAGGCATGTCATTAGGTAGTTTATGATTGACCACATTTTACCTGCCATTAAGGCCAAATGGCCGAAGGATAGCGTCTTGTAGGAAATTATCATCCAGCAGGATAATGCTAAGACACATATACATGATGATGATATTGATTTCTTAGCTACAGTAGATAATGTAGGATTGAACATTAAACTATTGTGTCAGCCACCAAATTTTCCTAATTTAAATGTTCTAGACTTGGGATTTTTTCGAGCTATTCAATCATTGCAAGAAAGGAAATGTGCAAACAATCTATATCAATTGGTGGCAGCAGTGAACAAAGCTTTTTTGGAGTTTTCTGATGTGAAGGTTAATATCATTTTCATCACTTCACAATCATGCATGATTGAGATTCTCAAAATTATGGGATCCAATGCTTATAAAATCCCTCACATGAAGAAGGAACAACTGGCTAGGCTTAGTTTGCTTCCCTCCACATTGTCATGTGATCTAATCATCCTTGCCACTGCAGCTGCTCATCTTCCAGATTAACCTTGTAAGACATGGTGTTCTTCATGCAATAAACAAAATGTATTGGTGGATGTATATTGACATTGATTTTTTATTTTTGTATTGTAGGAAACAGTTGTATATTGATTCCCATTGCTTGACATATGGATTTTTTGTTAGGAGGGCCAACTAGAATTAGTATGTTATTTATGGCAGTTCCTTTAGTAATTAGACAGTTGATGTAGGGATTAAAAAAATGGTATGAGACTCTCTCTGTTTTGCATGCATATTTGTAGGAAAATGTATTGGTTGATGTATATTGACATTGATTTTTTGTTTTTGTATTGCAGGAAATAGTTGGATATTGAGTCCCATTGCTTGGCATATGGATTTTTTGTTACGAGGGCCAACTAGAATTAGTATGTTATTTTAGGCGATTCCTTTAGTAATTAGATAGTTGATGTAGGGATTAAAAAAATGGTATGAGACTCCCTCTGTTTTGCATGCTTATTTGTAGGAAAATGTATTGGTTGATGTATATTGACATTGATTTTTTATTTTTGTATTGCAGGAAACAGTTGGATATTGAGTCCCATTGCTTGGCATATGGATTTTTTGTTACGAGGGCCAACTAGAATTAGTATGTTATTTTAGGCGGTTCCTTTAGTAATTAGACAGTTGATGTAGGGATTAAAAAAATGGTATGAGACTACCTCTATTTTTGTTGGTTTGAACGTATAGGTTTAAGTGTTGCAGTTGCTGTCATTTGTTCTAGCTCTACACATCAGATTAACTTTGTTGCGTCTATTGCATTTTAATCTTTGTATGTTACATATACAAACTGCTTGATAGGAATACGAGTACTTTTGGATAGGTTTGACTGCATAAACTAAGGTGATAGAAGAATTGTTTTGCAACTGCAGCACTCGAACAATTAAAACTCTTTAGCTACTACCACACACCAAGCCAGCCTTTTACATTCCCAACAATGACGTTGTTTCACCACTCAACCGGTGCATTTCTTTCCAGTATTACACCGCTCCCTAACCCTATTTCTCTTCTATAAATGCATCCCATTTGTACCACTCAACAACCAAAATTATCTACACTAAAGTGCCACAAATACCTTTGTTCTGATTCTTCTTCTGTGCAGGTTGTCCATGATGGATGTCAACACCAAGGCAGCTCTCCTGAACTTTGCGGCCGGGATCTCCAATCATCTCAATCAGGACATAATCCAGCTGGAGCAGAGGGTTCTCTAGAGCAACGAAGACCTCGATGAGCTGAATGAGAGGTTGGAGAGTTTGACACAGCAGATGGACGACATCATGGAGGAGGAGGAGCATGAGGGAGTGGCCCTGACGACTCTTGCAACCTACAGTAAGGCCATCTCACATCTGGATCTCGCAATTGCTCATATAGAGCAAAAGAGAGATGTGATTAATTTGGCACTAACCAGTGTTGCCGCTGCTACTGAAGAGATGAACAGGTTTACAAATGCCATTCCAGGTATTCCCGACATTCCTGCCGATGATTAGTTATGGTTAATGCATGTGTGTCTCCTTCGTTTCCCTAAACTCACCATCACAATGTTATGTGATGTGTGTAAAAAATAAAATGTGTGGTTGTATGAAGTTCTAGTTTTTTTCATGTTCTCATTGTCTATAATTTTGCATTAAATTTCCAGTCAAATTTCAGCAAGCATTATACAACTTCCGGCAACATAAACTTACAATAACCACAATAAAAATTCAAACAGACGATGCATCATTTAATCAATGCAATCATGGAGATTAAACAAACAAAACGTGCTCCATTAATTGGCAGAACAAATAGCAAAACAGAGGGAGAATTGGCATTAAGTTTTCAGTCAAACAGAGGCAACCATTATACAACTGCGGCAACATCAAGTTTCATTGATCACAAAATAAACGACACAAAATTGCAATCAAACCATCCTAAAACAGAGATGTTTGCTAAAGGTAAATAAGAAACCATATACATCCACATGGCGTCAACAGTTACAGTTACAATACATTCACCTAAAGTACTGATCCATCCTTAGAGAGTTGAGCATTGTAGAACAAAAAAATGACAGAGTACAAGTACAGAAATCCCTTTATACAAAAGCCAAAGATAACCATAACATAATTGGTTGAAATCTACAATCTGTGGCCAAATACAAAAACCCAAACTTGTTCATGGTCCTTGCATCTATTCACATCCACATCAAAAACTAATCAAGTACAAAATTAATCCAAATCAATAAAACGCCGGGAGTAAGAGACGCAACATTTCTATGAAGTCTGGTTCCTAGGTTGGCTCTGACAACCGAAACATACCTGCAATTGGGAGCTTGTTCAGGTCGAAATCTCTTTCCCCTTTGTACTTGGCCGCCATCTGTTTCTCCTCAGCTGAGGGTTTGTTCAAGTCAAATGTGTGGATAGCTTTCAGAGTTGGTTTAGATAGCCTGGACTTCAAACACCTAAAATCCACGATTGGATCGACGGTTTCCTCTGTATCATCGCAGGAATCCTCCACGATTGGATATGTTTGGGAGACGGAAGCCTCTTCGGTTGGCTCGACGGTTCGCTCGACAGTTGGCTCAACGGTTGGCTCGACGGAATCCTCCACGATTGAATCCGTCTCATCGACGGAATCCTCCACGATTGAATCCATCACATCGCCGGAAGCCTCTCCCCCACCGCCAATGGATTCTAGAACCACCGTGCTCATGGAACCATCAAATTGAACCATGGAATCTTCCCAATACTCGTTGATTTCCACGATGGACCTCAACAATACGGGTTAAACCCTAATTTTTGAAGAAAATGATGGGTAAACAGTGAAGGAATAATGCGAAATGAAAGTGGAGTAATGAATAGACGATGATTGACAACCAAATTTTCCATTTCCCACCCAATTGAATTTTCAATTTGCCTCCCAATTTTTCCTTGAAAATTCAAACGAAATAATTTGAAACGAGCGAGAGAGAGATCAGAGGGAGATGGTGCTCGCGAGTTCCTTTGGTGGCAAAGGTAAAGAGGGAAAATTTAGGGAGAAAGACAATCGAAAACTAAGAACGACATTCTTTGGGGAAAAACTGAAAATGTCTTAAACGACATTGTTTGCGGGAGGGAGTAGTAGCAATTCACTTGCATTTTCATTATTTTTTCCCCATTCTTAGCTCTATTTTGCACGTGCCCTTTTTTTTTTCTTGCACTGCATGAAGCATTTGTCAATTAAGTGCACGCAGTCGAATTAATTAATTAACCCAAGTAAAATAAAAAAATAATTAAAAAAAAAGTTTTTTTTTATAATCGATAAATAAATAAATTAGTTTAGGGAATAAAAATGTTTGCTGGAGACTTCTTATTAATGGAACTGGTGTCCTGTTTTGTCAAATAAATACATATGAGTTTAGATGGCTTCAAAAAAAGACAAGACATGATATAACAATTGATGATAAATTAAAAATTCGGTTTAAAAGCTATCATGTGCATTGTCGAATCCTTGCACGGTAGGAGTAGGATGCTTTGAAAGCAACTGAGCAAACTAGCTGATAAAATGAAGACACGGTGAACAATCGATATATCTGAAATAAACGCATAATTAATAGTAAAGAGAAAAATATAACATCTATTTCGTTGGTTAATGTATATCATTTTTATGATGTTTGTTATAATTTAGATTTTTAGTATTGTAACGATAATTAATAATATAATTAATTTTTTTATTTTATTTTTCTGGTGATAAATACAGCTACATGAAATATTAAAAGTCGTTGTTTCTTCTTTCTCCTTAGCTTGTGCCAGACAAAAGAAAAAAGCCAAAAAAAAAAAATTAAAATTATCCACTCTTTCTTCCTCTTTTCTCCTGTAATCCTTTCCTCTTTCCATTTTCCTTTCATCTCAACCAAACGTCACCGTAGGGTCAGGTGGGCCTGCGGTCATGATGGCGAGTGAGGCCCAATGGAATAGGAAACAGACAAAATGAAATCCTCGAAAAGAGAGAACCCAAATGAAATGCCTGTCAAAAGCCTAAAAGGCCTAAAAGGAAAGAAAAAAATAGCAGTGACTAAAGCCAACCAAAAAACATAGAGTGGCCCACACATCTGACCCGAGGAGAAACAATTGAAAAAATGGCCAAATGGGTTTTAAAAGGTTTCTAATTTACGATCAATCCAGTATTTCAGATCTTTACTTATATGAAATTATTTTATAATTATCCATAATTGCTTAACGAAATAAATGCTATACTTAGCACACCATCCTGAATGTTAATCAGATATTGTTCTTCGCTTATGAACTTATAAATCAATAATATTTTTTATAAAATAATAAAAATTTAAATTTTGAATTCGAGTATTTTGATTTATAATTTCACTCCCTGAATAAAAACCAAACACGGTCCTTTTAACCTTTAACAAAAGTGGTCGGTTCCTCGGCAAACCACACATTTCTATACCTCCAAACCCAAAAAAAAAAAATTAAAAAAAAAATAAAAAGATTAAATGAGATGAAAAAACCACACGAGTCCCTATAATGTTTTTTTTTTTTTTTTACATGTTTTGAAAACACATCATGATTTTGATCAAGAAAAAAAAAGGACACATGATGGCACTAGTCTTGTTCTTGTCATTATGCTTCCAAAGCAGATTTTCAACAAAGCCCAACATGCCAAAGATCATATTTTTGCACCCATCCCCTACCAATATATTCATATGATTATAGCTGCTGTATCTTATTTTCTGGATCGTCTCCCATGGGGTATACACTTACTTAAATTTTTATTACACTTGATTTAGGTATTAAAATGTAGCTCATTGATTATTTATCGGTGATAAAATATAAAATATACTACTTTTGCCAATAAGATATAGCTCATCGATTATTTCTCGATGGTAAAATACTAGTAAAAACAAAAACTTAGACTTAGACTTAAACTCAAACTTAAATCTTACATCCGCCCAAAAAAATAAAATAAAAAAAATGGTACAATGAGACATCCACCAATAAACATATATGTTATAGAGGCAAATTACGAGCAAAAGCCCGCTTGTGAGTTCATCTTCGCCACAAGTTTAATCATGCTTGTATAGAGTTTTTGCATCGGAAAGTAAAATACTCTCATTAAATAATTATTTTATATACGACAATCGAACATGTAAGTATCAAATCACTTACCTATTCGAGCTTAGTAATTAATGTACAATCATTTTTTACATTCTACATATACCAAGAATCTTCCTTATTATAATTATTCTCAGTCGACATAAGTGATTTAAATATTTGCTCCATCTAAATTCTAAATTGTAAGCAGAAGTGAATAGTCCTGCCCCAAGCATTTCAAATAATTTAATGTTATATCAAAATCCACCAGTATTTAAAGACCTCCTCCTCATCCCATTTTCCTCATCCAACATTCTCTCTTTTCTTTATCCAATTCTCTCTCAGGTTCTACATTACACTTTCACCTGTTGTGTCCTGTTGCTTCTTCTTCTTCTTCTTATTCTTTTCAAGTTCTAAGATCTCATATTAAATGCATCTTCTTCTTCTTTTTCAATAAATAAAGTTAAAATCTTGCTAAAAACTCTGCAGGGAAACAATGGCTTCTTCTTCTGCAATGTGGATTTTGTTTCTGGGTGCCCTGTTTTTGGCATCCGAAACAATGGGAGCAGCTCCAAGAAGGCCAGTCGATGTGCCATTTGGCAGAAACTATGTCCCAACATGGGCTTTTGACCATATCAAGTACTTCAATGGAGGATCACAGATCCAGCTCGTGTTGGATAAATACACAGGTATTGTTATTACATACGCAAAAAAAAAAAACACAGCATGTATACTATTTCTTGAAGCAGAGCACTGACATTATTTGTTTGATCTATGGATTAAAGGTACTGGCTTTCAATCAAAAGGGTCATACTTGTTTGGCCATTTCTGTATGCAAATCAAAATGGTCCCTGGCGATTCAGCTGGAACGGTCACTGCTTTCTATGTAACTCTATCTTCTTCTTCTTCTTCTTCCCCCGTTCTTGAATAAAACTACTGTTTTGCAGTTAAAGTTCGATTCTTTTTGGTTTTTTTTGTTAACATCAGTTTGTTCTTGTATGATTTTTTTGATTTGTCAGTTATCTTCTCAAAATTCAGAGCATGATGAGATAGATTTTGAGTTCTTGGGGAACAGGACTGGGCAGCCATACATTTTGCAGACAAATGTGTTTACTGGAGGGGTAGGAAACAGGGAGCAGAGGGTTTACCTCTGGTTTGATCCATCCGCGAATTTCCACTCCTACTGTGTCCTCTGGAATTTGTACCAGATAGTGTAAGTTTTTTGCTGCATTCTTTACACGAATTTGAATATTCAGCATTTGTGGCAGAAATTGAACATCGATAAAGCATTTGAATCTAATGTTCATGAAAAACCCAGAAAAGATTGAAAGGAAAAGATCCAATCTTTTGTCCAAAACCTTTTGAGTCCTGTCAAAATCTGGAAAGTAAACTACGCCACATGTTATAATAAAAATAATACTAAGATGTATCCTACCGACTGAGAACCCAGAATCCAAGCAATTCAATTTCAACGACCCTACGACTTTATGTTGAAATTAGGAGAACATAACTTCTTTCTTTTTTCTTACTATTTGACAAATGCCTTTTTTCTGGATTAATCCCAACATAACTTTCTAGCTGTTAAAGTTAATCACTTTTTTCGATGTTGATTTGATGTTGTACCATACAAAATCTCCTCATAAAGACTTGTCTACAGGTTCAATACTTTTTTTTTTTTCTTTCAAAAAAAATTAATCTTGTTTGTGTATATGATCGAAAATATTATATTTCGTTGCATTTTACATAAGTCGGTTCGAATCTTTAACATTTTAATACCGTCTTCTTCACCTCTCTGAATAGTTTGATTTTGCTCACTTATTTAGCCATTTTGGTATGGGTATTTTTGCAGGTTTTTTGTGGATGATGTACCAATTAGGGTGTTCAAGAACAGCAAGGATTTGGGTGTGAAATTCCCATTCAACCAGCCAATGAAGATCTACTCAAGCTTGTGGAATGCAGATGATTGGGCCACAAGGGGTGGGCTTGAGAAGACAGACTGGTCCAAAGCACCTTTCATCGCCAACTATAAGGGGTTCCACGTGGACGGCTGTGAGGCGTCGGTAGAAGCAAGATTCTGTGCTACTCAAGGCACCAGATGGTGGGATCAGAGAGAATTCCAAGATCTTGACAGCTACCAATACAGAAGGCTGCAATGGGTTCGCAGTAAATATACGATTTACAACTATTGCACTGATCGTAGCAGATATCCTAATATGCCACCAGAATGCAAGAGAAACAGAGATGTATAAAAAAAAAGAAAAAAAATTGATTTGTCGATAGTTTTCGAAAGAATAGTGCCAAAAAAATCAAGAAAATCCTGTTGGGTTCTTGTTCTTTATTGGTGCTGGAAATTTGAGATAATTGTGGGTGATCAATGGCTTCTTCTTTCTTTCTCTCCCCGCCGTGGCCGCCGCCGTGGTCATTAGCCGCCACCACACTACAACTTATGTATTGTATTAAATTATTGTTATTACTGCTGTAATTTTTTATTGTTTGTTTGTTATGTTATTACTGCTACTATTCCATTGTGTATCTTCTTGATACATGTTTAATGTAAGTTTAATTCTGTATTATTGTTCAATAAAGATTTAAAAGTGTTTACCTATATCATCATTTCTTCATCTCCGTACTGCATAAGGAATTCTCTTTTTTTCTGGCTTTTATTTTCTAATAAAGTTTTAAGTGTGAGATTGTATTTTTTCGTAACAAAGTTTATCTAATAGAACTTTATGAACTATTTATTTTGTAACCTTCCCTCGCAAATCCGGCAACAGAACAAAAGGAGGGGTAACATCGCAGAGTAGCTGGAAATTTGGCAACGTCCAACTCCTAAATTGGATCGCCCATCCTGAGTCATCTTTTCTACGCTGATGACAATCTAATTTTTGCAAGGGCCGTTCCTAGTGAAGCAGATGCCATTACTCGTATTTTAGCTAAATATGAGGAAGCTTCGAGTCAAAAGATCAACCTAGACAAATTAGAAGTGATGTTCAGTATAAATGTGGGTGGAGACGTGAGGACGGCGGTTCAGCGCAGATTTGGCGTGAGAGTGGTGACCCAACATTCAAAGTATCTCGGTCTCCCGGTGGGGTTTGGCCGCTTTAAGAAGACTATGTTCAGTAATGTTCGCGATCGGCTATGCAAACGTCTAAGCGGCTGGAAAGAGAAATCTTTGTCCTAGGCAGGAAAGGAAGTGTTGCTCAAGACGGTTGCACAGGCGATTCCAACGTTTCTTATGAACTGTTTTGAAATGCCGCGCGGTGTCTGTGAGGTAATGGAGCACGCGATGAGACAATATTGGTGGGGTGGGAATGAGGACCATCGCAAAGTTTGTTGGATTTCATGGGATGTGTTATGCAGAGCTAAACAGTTAGGCGGTTTGGGATTCCGCAAGTTAAGGGAGTTTAACCTCGCCTTGTTGGCCAAACAGGGATGGCGAATTATTCAGCATCCTGATTCCCTCCTAGCTAGGGTGTTAAAAGCTAAATATTTCCCTTCAGGGAGCTTCTTAGATGCTTCCATGGGCTCTCGCCCAAGTTATGTCTAGAGGAGCTTCTTGGCGGGCCGCGAGGCTTTTGCGAAAGGGTGTATTTGGCGGGTGAGAAATGACGACCAGATTCGTATTTGGGGAGATCCTTGGCTACCTTGTTCCTTAGATGGGGTAGCCCAATCCCCGGTCTCTCGTTTCCTGGCGGATGCTACGGTTAGTGAGCTATGGAGCATGATCTGGGTAGCTGGAAAGTGTCAGTTGTTAGAGAGGTCTTCTTGCCCGCAGAGAGTGATGCCATTCTGTCGATGCCAGTCAGTCTTTTTCGCCCCCCCGATAAGATTGTTTGGCGCCATGCGAGATCGGGAAAATTTACTGTAAAAAGTTGCTATCATTACCTCCTATCGGGTGGGTCGGGTGACGGTCAGCAAGCAACTGATAATTTCTGGTGGCCCGATGTGTGGAAGCTCCAGGTCCCACCGAAGTTTAAGATTTTCTTTTGGAGGTTAATCCATAATGGCCTACCTATGAAGGATAATTTATTTTGGAGAGGTATTGTTGGAGAGGATAGATGCCCACTTTGTCAACAGGCAGCATAATCGATTGATCACCTATTCTTGCATTGTGGGTAAGGGTGGGCATATTTCGAATTTTCCGACCCGAATTTTTTGAATTTTGGTTCGGATATTTCGGGTATTCGGAATTTCGAGTTCGGGTATGTAATACCGGAAATTATTTTCGGGTTCGGTTCGGAATGAGTTTTGGCAAAATCGGGTACCCGAACTTTCCTAAATTTTTGGACGCCCAATCCATCCCTTGGGCCTTGGCCCATTGTCTGTGTGCTTAACCACTTTAAGTTTGCTCAGATCAGATCTTGATTGATACTCCCAATTATATGATATGCCCATGTCTGTGACTCACCTCTCTCGCTCTCTCTACTCTCTCAAATCCCGATCGCCATCGTCGCCACTCGCCTGTCGCCTCCATCGCCACTCGCCAGTCCGACCGCCACCTCCAAACACCTCTGTCGCCACCTCCAAGCCACCACTGTCGGCGCCAAACCTCCATCGCCGCTGCTGTCGGCGCCAAACCTCCATCGCCACCTCCATTTCTAGATCTAGAAGAACACTCGATCTCATTCTCATTCTCTTCTCTTTCGATCTCATTCTCGTTCTCTTCTCTCTGGATCTGGATCTGGATCTGGATCTCTTTCTCTTCTCTTTGGATGAAATAATTTGTTGGATTATTTGTATGATTAAAATTGT
>NBIL01017780.1:0-10039 GCA_002752925.1 Viola pubescens var. scabriuscula
CCAAGTATTAGTGCCACAGGCCCACATCAATAAGTAAAACCCTCAGACTTTAGAAATTAGTACATCCAGTAAAACTCTTTTTATAAAAAAATCTATAAGAAAATCAATTTTTTACTCGCGTTAAAGTATAATAATATAAGTTAGGGTAATAATATAAAAAATCTTATAATTTACAAAATATTTCACTTACCCCTATTGTTTAAAAGCGTACAATCTAAACTTTATTATAGTTTCCTGAAAGTTGCAATCTTAACCTTGTAAATACTTAAAAAATCTAAATTAAATAGTAAAAAACTGTAAAAAATATAAAATTTGGACAAAAAATGAAACTAATATGGTAGAACTTAGTACAATAAAAAAATAAAATAAAAATTATTTACAATTTGCATTAACAAGTGGTCGCTAGTAGGTTACAAATGTATCATAGAACAATCTCTCATAGAATTCTTGCCCATAAATCTTCTCATTAGTGACTAGTATTTGTTTTTGTGAATACATAGCATATTTAAAATTGTCTCTATATTGCTCTAATTTTTTTTATTATGCTAATTCATAACTCTTAGAGATGATATTAGTGATAAATATTTTTTTCATAAAAAACTGGTCACTAATAGGTTGCAAATATGTCACCATATACTTCTTCACTACTTAATAATTTGTAGGATTTTGGCCATATTATTAACACATTAGTGACAAAAAAACTTTATCTCTAGAGCTCATCACTGAAAATGTCTCTATATCATTTTAAGCCTTTTTATTTTATCATTTCCTCTAATATCAACACTTTAATAGCAAATAGTATTGTCAGTACAAATTGTCACTAAATTATCTTTATATGCTTTTACCTTTTTATTTTTTTTATTTTAATACTTTTAGAGACGATTTTATTTCATATTTCTCACCATTTATATATATTATTCCCTCCATTATATCAACAAATTAGTGACAAATAATTTTTTGTCACTATAGAACGTCACTTAGTTGTCTCTATATTATTTTAGCATTTTCTTTTCTGCTAATTCATATATTTTAGAGAATATTAGTGATATATTTTTTTGTCACTAACAAGTAGTCAATGAGTTACAAATATATCACAACATATTTTATACCATTTATTTTTAGGATTCCTAGTATTTTATCAACACTTTAGAGAGAGAGAAAAATTGTCGCTGAAGATTCTCATTTAATTGTGGCTATTGGAGTCTCAAATGCCTAATTATGTTTTTTTCTAAAAACAATTTTTTTTTCATTAATTAGTCTTCGGCAAGTCACTATAAGTGACAGATTCTTTTTGTCACTAAATGTTGGTCTTTGTAGCCTCATTTTCTAGTAGTGTGATAAATTAATATGGCTACATATATGGCCACTTAAGTCCACATTAAATCTTACTCTTAAAATTTTATACTTTCAGTCTTAACCCTAAGCCCTAAACTCTAAACTCCATAACTTAGACCTCAAACCCTAAACTCGAGCTCCAAACCCGAACCTATTTCTTTAATTAATTATTTAAGTCATATATTAAATATTATTTCTTTTTTAATACTAAATAATTTTTAATATAAGAAATTACATTAGTTAATTAAACTATCATATTTCATAGTTAAGAAGTATTAAATTACAATAATATTATTATAATTCCGAGAAGGGGATCAAGTGAGAGACATGTGGCTGGTTCTATTTTATGCTGTGGTATGGAGCTTATGGTTGCAGAGAAATCAAGTGGTTTTCCACCATGCTACCCCATGCACTAGACGCGTTGTCAATAGCTCCTTCTCGCTTTGGTTTAGGTGTTTGAAGAGCAGTGATGTTTCATTCCCTTATAGTTTGGGAACTATGCTTCTGTCGCCTTCATGGCTCTTAACTTGGGGTAGTGTTGGGCATTAGTCCAGGTCCTGTTGCGTGTCTGTAGAGAGCGTTTGCTATTTTTTTTGTTTTGCCTGTAGCTTCCTCTGTTAAGGAAGCGACACTTGTATATTCTCTTATCTCTTTTTTGTTCGCCATCTTCCTGATGGTACTAATAAAATCTTCAGCTTATTAAAATAAATAAAAAAATAAATTATTATGTTGTAACTAGTATATATAAGCATATTAATTTCTATATTAATTAATTTATGAATTTCTAAAATATGAATATTAAACATTACCTAATTGTAAAATATATTGCATTAACAATCCTAATTATTAATACGAATTATTTGATACGAAATTTTTTGTCACAAAGTAACAATGTTTGCGATGGAAAATATTGTCGCAAGTTTGTGACAGAATATTCCGTTGCAATTAATAATGTTTGCAAATGTTTCGTTGCAAACTAATAAAATTTCAATTAATCAAGTTTGAAATTACTAAACGAATTAGATACCATAATATTATTAATTATATTGTAATTAGTATACATAAACATTTTCATTTGTACATAAATTAATTTTAAGTTTTAATATATTAAATTATTAAAAATATTAACATATTACTTTAATTAATTATTTAAGTCGTATATCAAATATTATTTATTTTCTAATAATAAATAATTTTTAGTATAAAAAATTAATATAGTTAATTAAATTAACATGTTTAAAAGTTAAGAGATAATAAATTAATATAATATTTATGCTGTAACTAGTATATATAAAAATATTAATTAATTTATAAATTTATAAAATATAATCATTAAATATTACCCAATTATTATCCCAGTTATTAATATGAATTATTCACACATACAAAGTAACAGTCCTTGCAACAGAAATTTTCATCGCACGCTTTGCGACGGAATATTATGTTGCAACGGAATTTCCCATCACAAGCTTTGCGACGGTAAATTTCATTGGAATTAACAAAATTTACACACAAGTAAAATTTTAATTAATCAATTTTGAAATTACTATACTAATAACATACCTTTTACCATTTTCATCTCTTAATTTTATAAGTTAACTTAATTTTTTCTCAAAAATAATATATTTTACAACATATATACAAATTTTGATAAAAACTAATTTATTATAGTATGAAAAAATATATAATATATAATATATAAATTTTAATACATATTTTTCATATAATTTGCTGGTAAAATATATATTTTCTTATAAGAACTTAAACACATAATAAATACAATTAAAAGTGAGGTAAAAAAAAGTCACATTTGCAACAGAAACTTCCGTTGCAAAAGGCACACGAGTTTTGCAACTTAATTTTCTGTCGCAAAAAGGCACGTGCTATTTAGTTATGAGCTATAAAGCACGGACACTTTAAAATGGCTTCGTGTCCGTGTGGGACGAGTGTCAGACACTGATGCGATCATACACCCTTCACACCTTGGAGCCAAGGACACCAAGCCTCACAATGTTGGCAAACAGCAAATGATTACAACGATTACAAGCTTTGATTTCCCGAAGGGAGATAAAGAGGAGTATTCTCAACTCAAGCTACCTCTCTCAAGGAAGAAGTGGTGAGTTTAGAGGTGAAAGGGGAGGAGTATTCTCACTCAACAATTCCACTCAAAAGGCTCCATATACCATCTAGCCTACTCACCCTAGGCTGGATCGTATCAGACACCTACACTCGACCGGCACATCCCAACACATGTTTGACACACGAGGACATTTATAAAAAATAAAATAAAATACTTTTTAGACACTTGGGAATACTCTGCAAATATAAATGGACACTTCTACGATACTTAAAGACACGTGAATGCAATTTTTTCTTTTAAAGTGAGGTTTCAATAATGATTTTAAAAATTTAAAATTCTAAAATTGAAAAAGAATAAGCATAATAAAGAGAAATTAGGAAAGCTACAACACTTTCTTTTCCATCGTATTGATTTTTTACTTTTTTTTGAAGTTGAACAAAACATAAGCGTTTGAAGTTTAAAAAAGAAACAAATGTATAGTGTCGTAAAATTTCTTCAATCTCTCTAACAACAATTAGTTTATTGTTTGAGTTTTAAATTCAATTTTTTTTTTCTATTGAAAATTTCAATTCTTACTTTTGTATGAAAGCGACAATTATGATAGGTAATACAATTCAAGAAATTTGAGATCCTAGTTATGCTTTTTACAATTGTTTCTAGTTTACAATTTCATGGCAATATAATTTTTGAATTCTAGTCTATACTCTTTTACGTATGCCTATTACATTTCTACGTTTATAATAATATATTTATCATAAAAATGATATTTGAACTACTAAATTTATTTTATAATAAAAAATATATAATATCGACGTGCCCTTAGCCGTGTCGTGTCCTAAATTTTTAAAAATCGTCGTGTCAGAATATCGTTTCGTATCGTGTCGGTGTTCCGTATCCATATTTCATAGGTTGTGAGCTAAAATCAGCTGTCAATGCCGGTGAAGAACATCTATTTTGAGAACAAGTTGGAAGAGAAACAAGGCAATGATATGAAGCAATTAAGGTCCATATTTTTTAGTGATTTACAGATGAAGGCTGAATCTATCTTGAAACAAAGTCATGATAAAGCAATGATTGAGTAGGTTTAATTAAAACGCTTTTCCAGCAAACAAACCAAACTTTTTAAACTACATGTTCTAACAGCTAATCATGTGCCCATTTTCCTTCATTGGACAACTTTCATCCCAACGCGCGGTCACGACATTTTGTACCATGTCTTAAACCTTTCTTCTTCTTTTTTTGGCTAACTAACGTGAAGAATTTTATAGTTTTTTTTTTTCTTCGGGTGTTCTCTCAATTGAGATTAGTCTCATTTGAGTTTTACTAGACCCTTAAAAGGTGGTAACTCTTCCAGTATGATTTTCGATTCATTCTCAAGATTCGAACTCGAAACCTTAATTGAGAGTGAACAAGTCTCTTACCACTTAAATACAACCAATATTTTTGGTAGAATTTTACAATTTTAAGCTACTAGCACTTTTTAAAATTTGAATGTCAATTATATAGTTTTCTAAAATTTATATTTTGGCATTTTTAGTGATTAAATTTTAAAAAATAATGGTGAAAAAAATTGTAAAAGTTGGGGGTAATATACAAACAAATATTGTAGGGTACTCTTCTTGGGTCTAGGACACTAAAATCAATTGAAAAAATTAACGAGGATAATAAAAATTTGCAATTTTTAGTAGGTTTACTATCTTTGTTATTTTTTTTCCGTGATTATAATAATTTTATCATTTTTTTTTTAAATTGTAACCACTAAATATTATGAGATATTTCAGGTGCTCCTTTCTCGAAAGTTGGTTATTATGATGTGGTAGTTTAGCTATTGTTTTCTTTCTTATGCAAAAATTGATACTCCCGAAACCTCTACAGACGATTATTATTGTGTAACAAAACATTAGAATTAAAACGACTATTATTTTAAAACGAAGTTTCACTCACATGTATATTTCAAATCCAGGAAACAGGTGTCAGTGTCTCATTCATTTGGGCTTTTCCAACTCTTATTGCTGAGCTGTCAGTCACGTTTGCACAATAATTTCTAAAATGTAATGTATAAATTCTGATCATATCTACTCTTTCTGGTTAACCAGAGGTTCAGCCCCAGCAAATTTGGATTGAATTTAATCGTATATATAATATGGTACATTTTTTTATAGATGTTCTTGGGATTTGCTACACAACTATGGATCCATATATATGTAATGAGCCTCTCAATCATCTCTTAATCTGCATGTAATTTAATTGTAACTTCGATCTGGATCTTGAGAGATCGTGTGAATGTAAATTTACTAAATTATTTAAATATCTTTGAGTTCATCAAATTTCTTTTTATTTTCCAATTGATCCTTCATATTTTATCCTCTCAATAAAAGTTAATAAGAAATTCTTTTTAGCTGCGCCGCCTATAAATACACTACTAATGGAAGAAAAAAAATCGATTTTTTTGATATCATTTTGCCTCTTCCGAAAACAAAAAATTATTCTAATTAGAGCATAATCGAACTTTAAAAGTGTAATTTTTTTGGCCCAGTATAGATTTTTCCACTCTGGATCTCGAACTTGAAACATAGATTAAGGGGTGAAAAATATAGATATAAACCCAATTAAGTATATAATTTCTATTCAAATCTAAACACTAGTTTTGATTTTCATTTTTTTTTTTCCAGTTATGCAGAGGAAAACGGAACAAGTAAAAACTAATTAAATTACATGTCTATTTAACTAGTTTGGAAATAGAAAAAGAGAAGAGTCATCTACTGTGTAAGACTATTGAGCAGTAAAACTCTAGTATTAATCAAACACCTAAAAACTCTCTCCCCACCTCCTTCAATCCCAGAAATACAAGTTTCCAAATCTTGCATGTTTTTCAACACCATCTTCACTTCTTCAACTCCTTTCTTTCCCAATCCCCACAACCTCTCCTCCCCAACTTCTTGGAATTCTTGAATCCCTTCTTTTTTCTCCACCTTTACTCTCTTGGAATTCTTGGTTGGCAATCTTAGTCCTAACCAGGAGTATCCTTTTCTTGATCCAAAAGAAACCCAGATCCCATCGAAAACCGCAACCGAAACAGCCACCGTAGCCTCAACAACCTCTCCAACTGCGCAAACAACCTCTGCATCATCGACGGTGGTGATCATCCTCATGGGATTCGAGCATTTTTGACCGATGGATTTAACCATCGAGACGAGTTTATACATTTCTTTTGCTAGTTTCTTGCGAGATTTTATATACAAGAAAATCTTGGATTCGTCTTTCTTTCTCACCGCGACGAGAGCTGAGAGTTGGAGCTCTTTGAGCTGCAAGATTAGTTGTTGGAAGATTCCGTACACGTCAACGAATCGGAGGAAATCTTCAAGAAGATGCTCCGCCCATTTGGGGTGGCGGCGGAGGGATTCTTGGGTTTGAGGAAGGTGGAGGATATCAATGAGAGAGTCATGAATGTCTTTAAGACGGGCCAAGGCGTCGCAAAGAGAGGCGGAGGAGGTTAGATTATTGTTGTTATTAATATTGAGGGAATTGATTTCGATTTTGAGTTGGGAAATCAAAGGGTGTGATCTGTTGCATGGAAGACTGATGGATCGGTTGTGGTAAGAAATATTTGGGGGTTTGGTGTTGGAATAGGATGATGAGCGGTGGCGGATTTTGTCCGGAAAAGAGAGGGAGCGCATGACAACGCCGACCATGGTTGTAATGTAAGATTAGTAATTTGAAATGTAATTTAGAAATGAGGTAGCACAAGAATGGATGAAGAGAAGCGAAGAAGAGGTGTATATAAAGGGGCGGACGGATGGAGCTTATAAGGGACATAATTAACACAATTATGGTGCACGAGGGGGTGTCAACCTGTAATATATTTATAATTTATTAATTTTCTTGAACAACATATATTTATAAATTAATATAGTTTTTTAACTGAGTTTTTGATTTGTTTCAACCCGGACACAAATGATCAAATTAATTTAGACATTGTACTTATTTTCATCTTCATTAAAATTCTATATTCGTGAAATCGAGTATCAAATTATCCGCCCCGACAGGTCAGCGTGCCACGTTAAATTGTGATGATGTAGCATAACACGTGTCACAAAACACATCAGTATGACCCACCCGTAAAAAAACCAACCTTCACCGAATCAAGTCTTCTTTCCCTACTCTTACCCAAATCTGGTAACATAGATTCAAGCTTGTTACCTTTACTCATATCACAATCTGAGATGGCATGTTGACAATTATTGCTTAGTATCTGAATAACAGTAATTAGGAGTATGCTCTCCCTCTCCTCTCCCTCACACATCCGATCCTATATGTGAGAAGTGAGTTCCATGCATTTTGGCTCAGACTTAGTTACTAGAGTTGAAATATGGAATGGATGTACAACATTAATAGCTAGTGGATCACCGCTAGCAAGCTACTTGTACCCTTGACGAAAATAGAAAAAATTATGTGAATTGTGCCATTGTAATATAAAGTGGTTAGTATAAATAAATGATTTGATATTCTAACAAATCTCACTCGTATATTAAATAAGAAATTGTTGATCCGATTTTTATTTCAACTTAGTTGTGATCGAGTAATGAAAGACTTATATATCTGTAATTTATGTGTTAGTGTTAAATTGTAATGCTAATTAATATAAACTGAATGAATTATTAGAAATAATTCTAATTAAATTAAATAATTTAAATGGTGTCTTTTGAAAAAAGTGAAAAGTCACATGATTATTTAATGTTAAAATACATGTTATTTCATAAAAACTTATTATTTCATTTAAAATAACATAACTATTGATGTTGTGTCTATCGATAATTATAATTCGTCATCCAATAATGAAAGAAATTGTGTGATAATTAATTAAGAAGATAAAAATCAACATTCACTTCTCTTAATATATTCACATAAAGATACCGATCATACATGTCTCAAAATGTCGTAAATAATTACTTATATTCGTCTTAAATTGAACCACATAATTGCGTAGTTAAAGGTAAACAGAGAAAAAGAAAAATACAAAATTTGCTGCAAAGAGATGCCTGTATCCACAAAGTAAGATAGAGATGGCATTTTTTTACTGTGATGGAACACCCTAAAAAACAGAATATTCTCTTCAAGCTCGACGTGCAGCCTCCGTCGAGTTTGTATCATCGCTTTAACACTTGGCCTCAATTGAACCGTGACATCACAATCATTTATAGTATTTTATTCAAATCAGTGTGACTAATAATTTCGTTTATAAATTATTATGAAAGAGTTGTAACTTGTAAGTAGAAAATTTTTATAATAATATATAACTTTTATGTATACAAAGTCCATAAATTAATTTGTGAAGGTAAATTAAAAGAGGAAGAAAAAGATCCTCCGCGTATATGTGCAAGATTCAAATGATGACTTTACAAGTAAACGATGGAGTACAAAGACTGGACTGGATCCGCGAATAAATCCAGCTGTAACACGCGATTATAGCTAATTAACCCAAGTGGCTTATAACTTATAACTAACTAACTAGCTTAGCTTAGCCTAGGGGTTTGCATAAAGAGGCAGAGACAGCAGGACAGCTGGCGACTTATCGATTTGGTTTTTATGGGTTTCCGCATTAACTGCTCAGGAGACACACGTGGTCCTTACACGCTGGCTTCCTTTTCTCAGCAGACACCACGTGGTCTTGACACGCTGGCTTCTCTCTCTTTGCCTGCACCACACCACCCTCCACTCCATCTAGAAACTCATCCCGCGTCATTCTCGTATGTTCTCTTGATATCTTAAAATTAGATCACATATCTTATACTTTACTTTTATAAATGTAGGAATTTAATATTTAACAATTTTACTATTTATATAGTAAAATATTTAAATAAAATAATTAAGAGAGAAGATTTACGCAGGATGTGAGTCTGTATATCGAGAGTGAAATAAAATTCTTCCTTCACCCATCAATGTAAGAATCTAAATATTTAAGGATTTTACTATCTATATATATTAGGATATTTGAATAAAAAAATTACGAGTAAAATATACGCAGGATGTGAGTCGGCATGTCCATAGTGAGTTAGAATTTTTTTGCTTCACCCATCAATGTATCATTTGCTCAAATTTTGATTTCTATGTTTGTTCAAAAACCGTAGTTTAACGCTTACAGAGGAATTTGATTCATGCTACCAATTTAACCCCTATATTTTATTTTGAGTGAAACTAAAGAAAAATAAAAAAATAAAAAAATCAGAAAAATACTACTTCCTCTGTCCTGAAATAACTGACACTTTAAAACAGTAATAAAAAGTAGCTCAAACACTAAAAAATCAAGTAATATGTACAGTAACAAAAAGTAACAAAACGTCCATTACAGGGCCGGACTCTAACTGCCCCACAGGGAACCCCCCGAGGGAACCTAACTGATATCCTCCACTTCCACTAGTAAGACATGCCCGGAAACTCTTAGCACTGAGATCTTGGCGGTCGCTTCGCTCTTTTCTCGCTGTCAGGGAGCTCCACTCATCACCCCTCTCACTTGACCCAACTCTTTTCATTCATTACAGTAATGTGATTCCATGTCTCTGATGATTCGGCAGTAGGAATGAGGGAAGGCTTTGACAGATCCGCTGAAGAAGGATCGGGGTTCTA
>NBIL01017812.1:0-10024 GCA_002752925.1 Viola pubescens var. scabriuscula
TAGATACTTTTGGTAAAAAGAAAAAAAATATATGATACTCCAAAACTATTCAGACGAGATTTTTCTTTTCCCAATTATAATACACAATGCAACCAAACAAGATAATCTTTTATTCATAGCATTCCTTAGATAAAATGATTTCCATAGGTAAAATAGAAGGTAAAATAATTCTCTNCGTAATTTTAAATTCTTTCAACCAAACGCCTCTAAGGGTATTTTTAGCTCGTGAAAAAATACCACTGGATAAACAAGTTTTCAATTTGCAAAACCTCATTATAGAGGTTTCCAATGTTAGTGTTAGTTTTAGGAATCTCTAAAACAAAAAAAAACCCTTACCTGAGTATGATCTCCTATGTTCAATCATGTTTCCAAAATTTCCAAAAAAAATCCAACGCTAAACAGGCCCTAAGCTTTTCATCCTTTACCAGCTGAAGAACTTAGTGTCTTCTTTTCAGGTTTTCTACCTATAACTTTTTTTTTCTTTTTTTTTTGGTTAAAATACTTATATTCAATAATGAAAAATGATTTATTTTCAAGAAATCAATTATTGCTCCCTCTTGTGGTTGCACGTTTAAACAGTACAACTCAGCAGAAATATAAGAATCCATACCCCCATGCCCGAGTTCCCAACCCGACGACAATCCTAATCCATCCAAATCTCTATCTCGGTACATATTGACTTTTCTAGAGAGCGATTCAATTCAACTCTACTATTTTTATTAGGAATGACAAGAAATGGTCCCAGACAAGAACAACACCGTGATTCCTATAAGGTCAAACAGGTCCTTGTCATATACCAGTGAGTATGAGAATAATGAGATAAGTTCTACAATAATCATCCGACAATGTGTAATTTTAAATTATAAAGAATCTTCTTAAAACTCAAGTAGTTCGGTGTCATCACATGATACATTTCAGGCGTACCTCACATTCTGCAGTTGCGGCAAATCTGACAGGACAGTGCGGTAGAAGTTACATGTAATGTCCTTTCATGGATTCCTATACTTGCATAAGCACAGCCCGACTTGGTCAAACCCGAAACTGTTACAGGGAAAGAATGTATGGTAGTGGCTTACATGCTTTACCTTCCTTGCCTGATATGGATTATGGCTCAATATTTTCATGCCAAGGAAGGAGCATTTTTGCTTGGCTTCGGATGACAGCTTGCCGATGTAGTGAGAAGAAGAAGGTCTGATTTTACACACTTTCTAACCTTGCAAGAAATCGAAGCTTGGTGAGAAGATGGATGAACTAAAACTAGATATCTAGATATCCATTTGGATTATTTCCTCCTCCACTATTTCCTCATCCGTTATTTCCTCATCCTTTGAGACAACGTCGGCCACAAAAATGCTACCGGAATCACACCATCCACCCAAAATGTCCTTGTTGGAACACTACAGGAAGGATTAACATGCAAATTAGAAATAATGACCATTATCTTCGACAAGACTTTCTAGGATGTTTCCATGTTCAACAATTCTAGTCGAAGAAAAAAGAAGGGAAAACAGCACATCCACTGTCTATGTAAAAGTAAAAACAAATGAGAAAACTTGTTTTTAACCCATGATCGTTAGTTGAAAGCAGGCCTTCATTCACTTCATACAATTTGACCACTCAAACTTCAGCCTGGCTAATCCAAGTGGGGAACTAAACCTTTTAAAAAATAATTGAGCAGAATATGTTTTTGCACTGAAAATAGGCAAATATCTGCATGTTATCGAGCAAAATTTAAGAGACATACCTTACTGAATCCAAGCCAGTTTGAGTCTCCTCTAAATGAAAAAGCTTTCTCGCGTTGTTTCCAGTCTCCACAAAAGACCTAAAACAGGATCATTTCTCTGCACTATTAGGAGAGCATAAGAATATTCAAGAATTCTTACTAAATTGGCAACTCATATCCACAAGCATCTAAGCACCCACAAAAGCAATGAAACTATTCAATAATCCTTCAATAGTAGATGTTACTTTGTTCGACACTAAAACTCAGAGGACTGTTCTTTGTTACTCAAGACTAGCATCAGTACAAATGTGAAATTTGACCGTGTGTTTTAGTCCCTTTCCATGTACCACAAGTCCACAACAACAATCCAGTTTCATCCTTTGGTTCCAAGACTTGTAAGATTTGAGAAATAGCCTGTAAACTCCAAGCCAATATTATAACCAAGCAATACTAAACTACAGTCATTCTATATGCTAGCATTTGTGGTACTAGTGCACAGGATAAATTAAAATTCCATTCAACAGGAAATTGATGAGGCATCTTCATCACCACATAGTAACAGTTGAAACAGCAAAATGAATTTAATTATAACCTAACTTTAAAATAGCATGAGCTCCTTCACAGGGTAATCAAAAGGTGAAGGGCTACAAGAACTTTGGAAAAAGCAACTGACATGAAATCTAACAAAGAAAGTACTAGTCAATCTGCTAGCAACAGAAGCAATCAAGAGGCAATGGAATTAAGTTCAATACCTCGTAGTCAACACCTTGGATATAAATATAGTCAGGGTCAAGTGATGAGAATGCAAGTCCAGTAATCTGCGCTGCAACAAAAGGGGAGTAATTAAAGCTATGGTAGTGGAATCCAAGACATGTAACCAACCACCGTTACATCTTTAAAAGTTTCAACTAAAGGAGCCCTAAAGAAAACGAATTTTGGGGTCCCAAAGTGACCAGAAATAAAACAAACCTCATATTTTGAGCAGTTCACCCATCTTCCAAGGGATGACCATCTACATTAAAGATGTAAACACTAATAAAGTCTCAGTCTATTGATGGTGACAAATCCACGTTCACTGCATGTGCATTTTTATCCATCTTAAATGAAACACAATAAAAGCAAAGGGAAAAAAAACATCTGCCACCAACTAGCAGGAGAGATACACTCAGCAATGCATATTCAAGGAATTGCCACCACACTAGAAAATGCAATTTTCAGGCCACCACTAACCAATATTACCATACGTTATTCACATTAATCTCATACCAACTCACCTGCGAGGATCATATATGGTCACTGTACGATCAGCACCACCCACTGCAACATTACCATTTGAAGAACCGCAAACAGAGTACAAAACGTCACCAACAGAACCGCAAACTCGACGTATACAACCACCGTTTTCTTTCACTCTCAAGTCCCAAAGTGTCAGCTGGAATAGGTCCAAGAGACTAAGCAGAGCAATAATCAAACATAAGGAAAAGAGAACAACATGAGAATAAATAACATTATACCTGGCAGCCTTCAGTTACGGCCAATATCGAATTTTCAGCACCATTACTTAAACTTTCTAAGAAATTCAATGACGTTGGGTATGAGAGTCTGCACAGAAAGTCAAGTTTCATATATACCTATGAATAATTGGAAAATATGGAAGAAATTCAGGTACTGTTAAGAATTGGAGAATTAAATGAAGGTTGAGCATGCTATTGTGGTCAAAGAAAGCCTATAAATGATTGAATTGCAAAGTTAACATTCAATATAGATCTTATATATAGGTGCTTAAAAAAACAATACTCAAATATTTATATGCTTGAGTTTGTGTAACAAGAACGATAAACAATAGCTTCATACACCAAAGAGTGCAGTACGTATTTAGCTACACCAATTTACCATACAACACCTACCAACCAGTCCAAACATATTTTTCCCGTAAACAATGTTTATGACGTTCTATTTTGAAGTAACCCTAGCCAATTTGAGCAGCTTACATAATACTTACGTACGCATTGTCCGGAGATGAATATCTTGGTCATAAACATCAATACTTTTACAAAAGCCACGTGCTACAGCTGCCTGGAATCAGAGAATTTATGGAGAGAAAAAATCAGAAAGAACAAAATAGCTCGGGATGACAATTGTTTTTTAATAAATACTTGAATTAGTAAAAGGAGCACAATGTTGGAAACCAACGAGCGTAATGTAAGGATTCTGATGTCTATTAAAATTTTCAGTTAATGATGCTACCAGGCACCAATCTTGTTGATTCATTAACAGGCACGCATCAATGACACAACTCAAACCATTTCTAGTCCAGGGAAAAATCAACTCTTGTTTTGTCTAGCATTAATGATCCTAAAATTAAAATTTCCGACAGATACAAATTGATAAGATATGCACAAATATGAACTTTTATGCTCAGGAATTTCTATTATCAGAAAATTTAATATTAAATACACCAATTATCAAGACTAATTTGCACTAAACGCAATATAGGCTATAGCATATCATGTACAAATGATAAACCATGTCGAGCCTTGGTGGAAGCCTGTGTATTGAACACAACAGTTCGGGAGTGAAATAAGACTAGTTAATAAGATCAAAATTTCCATTGACTGAAATATCATCAACAAAAAACATTAAAAATTCTAGAGTCATCTTTCATAATTTTACAGAGGAGACTTTTCACAGGCAACCCCCCAGAGAAAATCCTATAGATTTGATTTCCAAGCATAGGTAAACAGCAGATAACCAAAAACCAAAGCTGTCTGATCCAAGATAAATAAATAGGCAGCAAAAGCGATCAGGAACACAATATCATATCCCAAGTGAAGTCAACAACTGAAGTGTAGTTATGACAAAAGGGGGATGTCTAATATTTGATGCGGACAGCTAGTTACCATGGACCATTGACTTGGACTGAAGCAAAGCCCCGCCCAGCTGCCTTCTCCAATACCAGAATCTCGAGGCAATACCGAATATGCAAGTCCGTCCATGTCTAAAAAGAAGTGCACATAGTTAAGGCACTTATGAACTGGAAACCAAATTGGGCAAAGAAAAACATCACAATGCTAACTTGTAATTGTTGTATTTGACCAATTTGGAACTAAAGCAGTTAGTGCACTAGCAAAAATCTTGCTAGCCACAGCCAACCAACACTCTGTCCACACATCAGTAATTTATGAACTTAACTACAGAAAAAGAGAAACGACACTCCTATAAATGAAAGCCAAGAACTTGCAGCTCAAATAGCAACCTGTCTTTGCCCCATGTCCTATGCAACTAAAGTTCAAGTCTCATTGTTAACCACAAAAATAAAAAGATCTTAAAAGTTGGGTTAGTAAACAACCCAAAGCTAGATACCAACTAGCAAATAGGAATAACAAGGAAATAGTGGTCTAAGTAAAGTCCTAGCATTTGTTCTGAATGACTAACAAAGAGAGAGAATGGATTTCAAATTACAACATGAGTACAAGGCAGAAAAAATGGAGGATTGTACCTTCACCACTAAAATCCAATTTGGAAACGATAAAGTGACCATAGCCATCTACACTGCCCAATACCAGGTAACCAGGGCCTGCAAATAATTTGATCAACCAAAAAAAAAACGATCAATAGATTATCATGCAAAGTCTACAGCAGCTAGTTCCATAGCATACAATTAAAAGGAATACATTTCACATAACTCTATGCACAACCTAATAACTGTGTAAAGTCACTCACTTTCTGTTTCGGAGAGAACAATACTCTGAATTTCTGAACGATGAGGGCAGCGGTTAAGTAATGAAGATTCCATTACCTTTAAAGTATCAAATGATAAACAAGAAGCAAATCAACAAACTATTTACCAAGGAAAATAATTTGCTATCGCTACTTGCATTTTACTGCCCCCAAAAGGAAATAAAGGTAAATTCTGCATGATTAAAGCAGCAACAAACAAGACTTACCTGCGTTTGAACAGGGATGAGGAGACCCTCTTTCCCTTCGACCACAGAAGAATCATCACCCATTGGTATCTATAAAAAATGAGGCAGTAAGTTGATGATTTTTACCCTAAACATAACATAAACGAAAGGAGTGGCCATGTGGTATGGCGGACCTGTAGTTCGTAGACGTGGCGGCCGGAAGCGATGTAAACCCAGCAAGAAGAATCACATTCGTCAATCTGGGATTGGAATTGGAAGGAATAGAAAAGAAAGATGGGTTAAGAAGTGTATAGAAAAAAACGGCGCAAGAAGGAAGTGATGGTGGTGGTGACTGATAAGAAAATACATGGAGAGCAAGGCGAGTGGATTGCAGGTTTCCAGGAGAAGGATTCTGAAACAGGGAAGATGGAACCGACGCCTTCCTCACACTCCTCGCCGCTACCTTCATCGTCTTCGACTCTCTCAACTCTACACTCCTGCTGCTGCTGCTGCTGCTGCTAGGTAGACTAACAACAGGTCGCGCTAAAATTTAGAAGGTACTAATTGTAACATTTTTTTATTATTGAATGATATAAATATTTATATAAATAAATATAAGATAACAAATACTAAAAATTTACAATTTTTTAATGTAAAAATGACTTAAGAGTTAAAAATAGGCTAAAAAAACCTCATCAATATAATTATAAATTGGGAGAATTGACTTAAATGTCAATATATTTACATTTTAATGACTAAAGTATTTCATTGGTTAACATAGTAAACGACCTAGAAGTACATTACATTTTGATTTTCCATCTGATCTTTTTCGTTAAAAAAATTAATCTCGTTAGAGCGTGATAAACTCTTTAAAGTAGCTTATTTCAGATTACTATCAATACAATTTTTTTCACAGGCGATGCTCTCAAGATTAGCCTTAAAAGTTAAAAGTATCAGCAAACACAACTTTGAGCCACCATCATCTGGATTAGAATGATCTTTATAAAACAAGCTTTGCAAGTCTAAACATTGTTCTTCCATACAAAGGGGGAGGAAAAGAAAAGGAAACATGTTTAACAGCACAGACAGGGCAACTAGCTCCCACAAAAGCAAAGAAACGGGGTGAGATGCGCACTTCCAATGTCACGATAAGGCTCCAAAAGCCGGCAGCCGTGTGCGAAAACCCCCATCCTAGCAAAACCTACCAAGAGACAACTAAAAATACTCTATAACTGCCACCGCTCCTTGATTCTATTCACATGCCAGCTTCGTGTCGAAGCTGCTCAAGCAGATGGCAAAAGCTTGAAACGCTGACAGAGGGTACCGGTAATCCATGGTGAACATGTCCTTGCCAATCTTACCGAACTGCAGAATAATCTTGTCTTGATCAGATTGAGATGGCTGGGATGGTGCCGGTGCACCTGCAACAACAGGCTGTGGTGCAGCAATCAGCTGGAAATTCTTGACAGAGGCGACAGTAACTCTACCACGGAAATTTAGGCACCAACACTGCAGCTGTTCATGCCACCTTGGTGCCTTGTTGCGGAGAACCAGTGGCCTCTCCTTTCCCTCCACTCCTTCATCTTGGACTCCAGTAATATCAGAGAATCGGGCACTGCCGAACTCAGTTGAAGTATCAATTGATTTCGAGAAGGAAATGCTCCTAAATGAGTCTTCGAGGGAGCGAGGAAGGAGCTCAGGCTGCCCGGGAACAAAACCTCCCGGGTCAAGGGATGATGCAGGGACAGAATGCATGGTGCAGTTCATCCTGCGTGGTCCCTTGGTTCCGAGCACGTTCAGCTCATATGAAATCTGCGCAATGTTATAGCTGCCAGTGGGAACCTTTGGAGAAACTCTCTTTGAGTTGAATCTGCGGCTCCGGCCAGGTGGAGAAAGCTGAGAATTGTAGGGGGGCTGTGTGTCATAGATTATGAACTTGGTGCCTAGGAAATTTGACCTAAAGCAGGCAAAAAGAAGAACTTTAACAAGATAAAAATAGAGAGTCAAAAACCAACAGTTACAATCACATGAGACTGGTACCAGTTGCATTAGGATACCGAGTTCAATATTCAATTTGTACATTAACCACTGTTTCCTCTGCTATGAAGTAAACAAAATATAGGGAATGGAAAGAAAATCCTCACTTTCTTAACAAACTCTAACAATAAGATACGACCCAAATGCAGCAACTAAAATCACTCCCCTACTAGGTATGCATTACTTATATCTATAACCCCTGGAATAAATACTTGTAGTACTAGCAAAGAAAACAGCTGCCAGTCCTCACGAGGAAAAAGTGGTATCTGCTCTCTAGCCAGACTATGAAAAGCTCAAAACTTCATTTCAACCTAGTGTGCAACATCTCTTCCTTGATTGCTTTTCTTTTGCCATTACAAGCTAGCTTGTTCAAGTTTCAAACAGGTCGAGAATGAATTTTATTTATGCAGCTAAAAATAGCTACCACAGTTCCACATGAGGGAATTGAGGGTGTTAATGAGTAATCAAATACTCGAAGTGCCTACCTCACTTTTCCGATGTAGGTGCAACTTGATCTTGATATGTTATCAGCATCCATGGAGATCACATACTCTGTGCATGTAGTCCTCCTGGTTCGCTTTGCGGACAGAAGAAATTTCCCATTTTCGACAAGCAAAGCTGCAAGGAAACAAAACTAGCACCATATTAAAATTTAGGCACTAATTGCTAACGACAGGATAACTATGTATATCTAAAGCCTTATAAGTTGGTTAAGAATTTGGAAATTTAGAGTAGAGCTACAAGTCAGTTAGGCTTAGCATGAGCTTAGAAAACACTTTTTCAGCCATTTTACCTCGTTATATTGCACAGCCACTTAAAGTGGCGTTATACTTGTACTGCATTTACGAGTGGCTTTCTAGAAAGGAAGGACGAGACACTAATTTTGAAGTAGGTGGTTGGTCTAGTGGTTGAGGTGGAGGGAACAAGGAAAAAGTAAAAGTGATTTGGCACTCAAATGAGACTCCCACAACAAGATATCATGTGTAGGCCAGATATTACAAAGATATTGTCACAGTAAATTGAAAATGTAATATTAATGCCGTTGTGAATTGATTATAATTGGAAAGTAATCAATCTCAAAAATTCAATAAAGGGCAGAGTCCAAATTACACATTACAATAAAATGTTATGGTGAAAATGCATTGGGTCCATAGTTGAAATGACTTGTGACGTGAGAACAGAACACAGGCACAAAAAAAATGTCCACCAGTAACATCCACGTAATGATTGGCCAACTAGAAGTAAAGCTGGTGACATGAAAGTCAAAGAACAAACACAAAACCTAAGAGAAAAACTTACCGGGGCTAAGGCAAAGGAAAAGATGGTAGGTTAAATTCGATTTGTCCCTCTTAATGAAGCACTGGATGGTTCCGTCTCTATGTCCAGGCTGTAAATAGTAATAAAAAAAATAGTCAGTCGAAATTTGCTGTATTACAAAATTACTTTCCTTAAGAAGAAAAATAACTGTGCAACTAAATGCACATATGCTCGATAGACAATCATACATAGGTGCAGAAACCAACAAAAACTAATCAAAGTGGTACAAAGAGGACGAAATGAAAGAACACATGGATCTCACCTGCTTCAAGGATAACGGGAAGGTAATCTTTCCAGAGAACTCTGGATTTATGACAAGTTCTTTACACATTTCCCTCCAAGACCTGCATACAGCGGCACAGGCAACGACATGCTTGCGAGCAGGCCAAGCATTCTCACTTTCCTCCAATCTCTTGAGCACATCACGCAGCAGCTCAGGGGGGAGACTAGCCCAGCGGCTGTTCTGAATAATTACAGGCTCGTCATGCAATTGGCTCACTGAGCCATTTGATTTCACTCTCAGCTGACCTGGCAATCTCACTTCAAAACTCCGCCTTGACAAGCTCCCAAGACCATCCCTCATGTCACGAACAATACTACGGAATGACATCCTGGATACACTTGCAGCCCTAAGTGAATAAAAGGTTCAGTATGATTGAATAAATTGCACTTGCGCTTGAGTTGATGGTGACCATATACCATAACAAGTGGGTATAACTGCAAAATCAGCCTAAAACTTGTTTAAAATTATGGCTGCAATGCGTAATAAACAACAAAGTAAAGAGAAATAATAAGACAGATGAGGAAAAGCACAAAGCAAGAAAAGAAGATTCCTCCCCAACACAAAAAAATAAACCCACATGGACCAAAAGCACCTAAACAACAGGCTTTAATCAGCAACAACTTTTGCCGGGTTTCAAACCTGATCCCTAACCCCAACTCAGTATCACTTCAAACCTAGCTTCCTCATTCACAATTCAAATTAAGAATTTCAAACAAAAGAAAGAACCAGCAACTATATTTGGTATATATTATAACACCA
>NBIL01017825.1:0-15136 GCA_002752925.1 Viola pubescens var. scabriuscula
ATAGCTAGAATCTTTACTGGGAAGTCTTCACCATCTTATTGATTTATCCAACTGCTACTGTTTTAATTTCTTTAATTCCATTTATTCAATTAATTGCATCAAAACTACAACCCCCCCCCCCTTTCGTGTCATTAAAATTTTGTTGCATCATAAGGAATTTGACTTGTCCATTAAATCTCTGCGGAACGAACCTTTTATCACTTGCTACTGTTTTGTTACATGTGCATGATAGATTGTACTTTTATTTTTCACAGCTCGGCAACCGATCACGGGACGATGGGCTGGGCCTAGTGCAGGGGCGCGGGCTGGGCCTGAAGGCAGATGGCTAGCTTTCCCCACATGTTCCTTTGGTCCTTGGATTTGTACACATAATCTCCATTGGTCCTTGGACTTTGGGTGAGCCTCCTCGTGGCGCAATTCTTGGAGCATAAGTGCCACGAGTTTTTGGCGTCGGCTTCGAGTACGCGTTGCGATCGGTGCGATCGTATCAAGACTTATATAGTTTCCTCCCTAGAAAATATCTCTAAGAAAAAGAAATAAAAATAAATCCTAAAATAAAATACTAATTGTATCTTAACACTCTTCCTCTCAGATAAGAAGTCTAGTAGTTGAATGATGAAAGAAGGTCGCGACACTAACTCTTCTAGAGATATCCCAGCTGGTTCAATGGCACATGACTCCTTTAAGATTGTTGTTTTCAAGTATCGCACGGAGACTAGGATTCTCTGTTAGCCAAGAAGGCTCTTCTTGGCCAAGAGACCAACCAAGAAAGAGTTTTGTGTAGCTTTGTCCCGATTTCGCTCTTTTCTGGCCCCTTTTCACTGTTATTGCTCCAAGACTATTTTCTGCAAAATGTAGAGAAATTCATCTATAATCAGTAGAATCACTATCTAAATTGCATGAAAACAGATGGTAAAAACAACGACAAAATATGTCTAATTATTTGATAGGCGAAGGTGAGATTCAAACTTACGTTCAAGACTCTACTAGCACTTCTCAACATACAGACTCCGTACTATTTCTTTAGGTTGTCCTATAGCAATTACACTCTCTTTGTATTCTATTTATTATATATGTAGATGTAGATACAATTGTATCAATTAATTTATTGAGTTTCTTTGATAGGAGAAGGTGAGACTCGAACTTGCGTTCAAGATCTTACTAGTACTTTTATACCATAAGACAACCAATGAGTTACATAGAAATTGACAATTAACTTATTGAGTTAAGTTACCTAGCCTCGTAACATTTAGGTTAATTATATATATATAATTTTTTTAGAATAATTTAATTATATTTTAAGTAGTTATATTTTAAATATATTTTACTTTTAAATTAGTCATAAGAAATTTTAAAAATATATAATTCTGGGAACAATACTAACCAACGATGCTTGCAAGGCGGGTACATTATTGCTAGTACTCATATAAAGTTAGTAACTTTAATCTCAGGGGAAAATAAAATGAAAGAGAGGAGAAAAAAAGAGCATAAGAGAGTTCTATTTTGAAAGTTGATTATAATTTGAAGATGTTATTGTTTGTTCTCCTTAAGAAACACTCACCAAAGTTCACTTATATTACTTTTATATTCTTTTACCAGGTATTGGCCCACGCTTTGCGCGGGTGATAAAATTGTTATTTTTCGTTATAGGTATGTTTTTTGGCAGAAGAGTTTAGTGAGTTTTTTAATCAAAATATTTTTCCTTTAGGTTATTAAAGTTTATATATATTGTTTTTAAAACATGAGATTGTTGTATGAATGTAAATTTGAAGTATATTTGTTATCATATATAAATAATTTGAAGAGAAATAATTAGTTAATGCATTGAATTCCATTTTATTTTTTCTAATTGAGTTTAACTTATTATTGTTAGATTTATCTATTTTTTTATTTATGCTAAATATATATTATGACAAGATAAGTTTTTTTTAATATTATTCTATTTTTAGCTTCACGGTTGGTGCGTTGTTGTGCATTGCGTTGTTTATAAAAGTGTTTGACTTTAATATTTTTGAAAGTGTTATGAAATTGTAAAATGACTAAAAGTGGTATAAATTACTCATATTATTGTTAAAAACCTAGTAAAGCCATGTAGTTTTTTATTTAAAGTTAAAGTATTGGCTTGCGCTTCCCGCGGATTATCATAATTTTTGTTTTCATTTTATTATGCTTTGATTTACAAATGAGTTGAGTGAGTTTACGAATGAAGTTTAATTTTATTTTCATCACTATAATTACTAAATTTTTATTTTTTATAATTAGGTAACACTATTAGTTTATTGGATCAATTAATTAAATGTTGTGAGTTATTTCATCTCTTATAATTTTATTTTATTTTTCTAATTTTTTAATTCTCTGTCTCTCTTACTCTTTTACCTCTTATTATTTTTACACATAGCTAAGATGTATTGAAAAACATTTCATAGCCTCAATTAGAAAAAATAAATATTTAACCCTTTAGATATTAATAAGCATTTATCTAACTCTTTATTTCTTTAAAAAAAATATAAAAATTATTCTTTCAGCATGAATTAACATTTTATTTCTTTTTTATTTCTTTTCTAGGTGTTTAATTCTCCGCTTTCACTTCATCTTTTACCTATTTTTATATTCATAACTAAGCTACATTAGAAAATATTTTATTTCTTCAACTATTTTAAAAAAAGTTTGCGTAACCTTTTAAATATTACTAACTGCATTATCGAAATCATGTATTTGTCCTTGTGTTTGTTTGGATTCACTCAATTAAACCTTTGATTTTAAAAGTATTTTTTTAAGGAAATATTTTTTATGTCACATGACATCTTTTAATATTATTATATTTTTTATTTCACGGTTGGTGCGATGTTGTGTATTGCGTTATTGTGCGGTTGACGATATTGATGTTTGTAAAAGTTGTAAGATAATCGTTTGTAGCTCTGTTTAGTTTGTACATTTGTTATTATATTTTTCTAACATTTTCTCATTTTTTATTTATTTTGTAGTTGTTTATTTGTTATAAAAATTAGAAATTATTCTTGTATCATGACTTTAGCAATATATTTTTTTCACCCATATTTTTTATTTTTTTCTATTTCCTCTATTGTTATTTTTATTTGCATTTTATTTTTTAATTAATTTTTTACATTCTAACTCATCAATATATTTCATGTTTTAATGTTATAGCGCTTTAATTTATAGTCATATGTATTGTAGCTACATTTATACTCAAATTGATCTTACCACATGACTTTAGTAGATCTTTTATTTTATGTTCATCTGCTACTTGTTTCGTATGCATATAGTTGAGTTATACTAACAAAAAAAATCAATCATTCTATTTTAATTTAATTAGTTATCTAGCTCTTTTAAATATCACTTAGAATTTATTTACCAATCTTTTTACAAATTATTTTTGCAACAAAACTTTAGTAGTTATATATATATATAAGTATACATACTTATATATATATATATATATATATACTACTTATTAAAGTAATTTTTTTATTGCGTGGTGCGACCCTCCTCCCCTCTATTTATTTCCCTCATGTTCATTAATTTATTTATTTTTAATTTATTTTCTCATCTCTTTTTTCTTCTTCTTTTATCTCTTTACTTATTCACTTTTTCTTTTTTTGATAAAATTATTTTATGCTTTCAAATGATAAAATTGAGTTAACGTTTTTTTAACTTTTTTTCTAGAGCTTTTTTCTAAAATCCTAAATAGGATCTCTTATTTTGGAATTTAAAGTGTCTAAATTCTCTATATAAATAGTTTTACTCATAAAAAGTTCTAGGAAGCATTAGAAGAATAAATAATGTTATTATAGAATCAATCTTATTAATTTTAGAAAACTAAGTTTTGCGCATTGTATTCTTAATAACCTTAGAAGAATTAAAAATTGATCACAAACACATAAAAATAATTCTTCTAATGCCAAGAAATTTTTCTAGCACATCTTATAAAAGTTATATTGATGTATCATATTAAATTTTTATGTTGATATATAGGTTAATTTTGTCATTACAACTCTTTTTTTCATTGCATGTGTGTGTGATGCTAATCCTACTATAATTTTTTTTTTGAATGGAAAACCTACTATAATTGACATTTTAAACAATGTTATTATAGAATCAACTAATTTTTTTTTCCGATAAGCAAAAGAAAACTAATTGAAAAGAGTAAACTACTTAAGTTGAATATGTACTTTGACTACTTAAATTGGACACTTGTGACAATGTCAAACATATTGTTTACGTACGTTTTACAAAAAAAAAAAAAATAACCAATTTAGATATTATGGCGTAATACAAAATTTGCATCACTTTGGTATTTCATATGCTTTGAAGAACCACTCCCGTAAACAAAACACTAATATATATAGTGAATTTAATTATCATATAAGTAAATATGTAAAGAAGTATGAGAAAGTTGAAACCCTATTATGTTAAAAAAAATGAAATACATACGTGAGGAGTTTTAGTAGGGATGCAAATGTTTCAATACCGTTCTCATAACATGCGGAAGTGACAAAATCAATTAGTTCACTCGAAAAAAAATACGTTAGGAAAATCTAATATTAAAAAACTTAATTAAGTGTATTAGAGATGTATCTAAGTGATGATCAAATTTCCCGTCATCAAATTAACCCAAATATTAATAAAACTTTTACATTCATTTTACAAATAATTTGCTTCGGGAAATGGTTTCATTTACATCTGATGGGTCCAAAGAGTCATGTTGGGGAGAAATAAAATAAATATCCATAAAATAAATAAATAAATAAACTAACCAACTTATTGAAACTAACCTTAGCTTCCATGAACACCATTTCAATGATCATTTATAAACAAAATGAGAGATTTGTGAACACTTATATATAAAATTATGTGACTTTTCATATTCTTTAAATTCAATCCTTTCAAATTCCATAACTTATATCATAACTCTAATTAAATAAATGAATTAATTTAAAATTAATTCAATTTAATAGTGCTACCCAAATATTTTTTAACTTATTTAATCAATATGTAGTTATTATTTACTATTGGAATACCTACATGACATGAGATGCCTTGCTTTTGAAGTTTGACATTTATGTGGGGGAAAAATAAATAATCAATGACATGACATGATCGTATTGGTCAAGATGACAGCTGATATGGTATCACCATATAGCTCCATTTGCTCACTGAGCACAATAAGATACTATTTCACTTTCAGCTTTCATATATAGATTTGAAAGAAGCTTTTCCACTTAATTATTTACTTTTTTTTTATCGTGGCTAAAATATCCTCTTTCATAATGAATATTGTTTTTTAAAATTGATTCCCAACCGTTTATCGGTTGTAAGAAGTTAATCTTTTCATTATTATTAATAAAATATTCTATTTTTGTATGTATAAGAATATTCTCTCTTTGCTAAATAAACAAACTTACTAGTTTTTTTGTTTTTCTTTTAAGTTACTCCCTCCGTTTTTAAATAAACGTCTTTCTAGAATTTTTTCTACTATTTGGAGTACTTGTCATTTTATCTTTTTTCGGAGTATATATTTTGTGCAAATGATAATTTTTTTTTTGTTGAATCAACCCAATTTGATGATGGTGTGGTAATTTGAGTGAAAATTAGAAGAAAAAATAAAACAATAAGAAATAAAATAAGTCCGTAAATCAACGACTTACGCTCTTTTACTATACTAAAACGACGTTTATTTAAAAACGTAGAGAGTATATTGGTAAGAGTTTGGGTCATGTTGTGGGTCTTTAAGAAAGGGGCCTGGGCCTGGTCCTGGTCCTGGGCCTGGTCCTGGACAACTGTGCAGTACTTAGTTTTAGTGAAAGAAGTAGGGAACCTAGAAACCTCTGCTGCACGAGAGGAGACTGTAAAAGAAAAAGGCATTGCAAGTGTATACTCACTCTTTAGGTTTGAATTGAAGGAAGAAAAAAAAAAAAAAACCGACCAGCAAAGATGCACGCTCCAGTTCTGGTTCTAAGTGAGTTTTGTTTCATCTTCATTTTAGTTTAAATCGTACATTCGATTCTTATTTCCTTGGTGATAACTCGGATTTTTGGGTTGCAGAGGATTCGTTGAAACGCGAGTCCGGCCGGAAGGTCCAGCTTGCTAATATCCAGGCTGCTATGGCTGTCGCCGACATCATTCGTACTACTTTGGGCCCCCGATCCATGTTGAAGATGCTACTTGATGCTGCTGGAGGTATTTATTTTTCGTTTTTTTGAATTGTACAAGGGTTTAGGGTTTTGGGTGTAACATGTGTTGTTTAGTAGGTAGTGTTTGTGTTTATCTCTAAAATGGTGATCTTGCTTGCTTTGGCTAACAGGCATTGTTGTAACCAATGATGGAAATGCAATTCTTCGCGAGTTAGATCTCGCCCACCCTGCTGCTAAGGCATATCTTCCTTCCCTTTCTCACTCTGTTTTTCCTTTTTTTTCTATATTTATTTACTTCTTTGACCAGTAAATAACTGTTAGTATCTGTTTCATCTCTCCAGTCTATGATTGAACTAAGCCGAACCCAAGATGAAGAAGTTGGTGATGGAACCACTTCTGTCATTGTTCTTGGTATGCTCCCAACATCACACAAAAACACTTGTCCTTCATTCATTCTTTTCTTCCTTTGTTATTAGAAGGCATCTTCTCTAATTTGATATCGTTGGATTCTTGTAGCTGGGGAGATGCTTCATGTTGCTGAATCCTTCATCAACAACAACTATCATCCTACTGTGATTTGTCGAGGTAATCTAGCAAGTGCTGTTTTAAGTTATAATATTTCAGCCCTTTTATATGCTTATTCTCCAAAATATTGTTTCTCATCATGAAGTCTTTTAATTGGAGTTGCAGCGTACAATAAAGCTTTGGAGGATGCAATCGATGTGCTTGATAAAATCGCTATGCCCCTTGACATCAACGATCGTATGTTTCATTTAGCTCTTCGTGGCTCCCTTTCATGTTTACTGAAATTATTTCTATTGTCATTGTTAAGTGGTTGAGGTTGTGGTAGGCTACTTTTAGTTTGAGACATTGCCACTTTTACCAGAGTACATCTGTTACTCCAAGGTGGGATTCTCGTTTTTGTTTGTTGGAAAAAGATCCAACACAAAAGGAAAAATTACTGCAACGCATTTAGTTAGTTACTGCAAATGAATTGTTCATTTGTGGTTAGTAAAGGTTATTACATTATTTTTCAATGCTGGTTGTCAATAGGTTTGCTACTAACCTAAGACATGACAGGTACAACCTTGTTGGATTTGGTCAAGAGCTCTATAGGTACAAAGTTCAGCAGCCAATTTGGAGACTTAATTGCTGTAAGTCTTTTCTATGCTGGTTCCTCTTTTGTTTTGGGTTGTTTGTATGTAGTTCTATGGACCTCTTCCTTTTTTTTCTCAAAGGGAAAGACAACATATTTGGTACCTGTACTTGATTGTTTGAAATTTGAATTAATTTGGTACTTGTTCGTTAGTTTGTGTTAATTTCATTTATGTACTCAACAATTTGTATTAATTTACTGCTTTTCTACATACCCATCATGTTTTTATTTATCCACGTGTCAAAGTCTTTATTTTTATTAGATTATTTGGAATGGTACTGATAATTTTGAGACACCTTGCCTCTCGTCTTATGCTTGTCACCTTTGGTGTTCAATTTTAGATGTTCTGCACTGAGTATTTTGTTAACTTGCCAGGATCTAGCTATTGATGCCACCAAAATAGTAAGTGTGGACTTTGGTCAAGGGTTACGCGAGGTGGATATCAAGAAGTTCATTAAAGTAGAGAAGGTTCCCGGGGGGCAGTTAGAAGATTCTACAGTTCTTAAAGGAGTTATGTTTAACAAGGATGTGGTTGCCCCTGGAAAAATGAGAAGAAAAATTGTGAACCCCCGCATTATTCTTCTTGATTCTCCCCTCGAATACAAGAAAGGTGAGAACCAAACAAATGCTGAGTTGCTTAAAGAAGAAGACTGGGAAGTTCTCCTCAAAATGGAAGAAGAATACATAGAGAACATGTGCGCTCAGATATTGAAGTTCAAGCCTGATTTGGTAATCACAGAAAAAGGACTCAGTGATTTGGCATGCCATTACTTTAGCAAGGCTGGTGTTAGTGCAATCAGGAGGTTGAGGAAAACAGACAATAACAGAATCGCCAAGGTCTGTGGTGCCACTATAGTGAATCGACCAGATGAGTTGCAAGAATCTGATGTTGGTACTGGGGCTGGATTGTTTGAGGTTAAAAAAATTGGGGATGAGTTCTTTGCTTTCATTGTTGATTGCAAAGATCCAAAAGCTTGTACAATCCTCTTGAGAGGTGCGAGTAAGGATCTTTTGAACGAAGTGGAAAGAAACTTGCAAGTACGTAATACTTTGACGATCCAATTATTGTCTCTTGACAAACTTATTGTTCCAACTTCTGAAGTTTGTGATCAATACAGGATGCCATGTCAGTAGCCAGAAATATCATCAAGAATCCAAAACTTCTTCCTGGTGGTGGTGCTACAGAGTTAACTGTATCTGCTACACTGAAGCAAAAAAGTTCATCCATTGAAGGCATAGAAAAGGTGAATGACTAATCTCATGCATTGGACACTCCAGTTATCTTTAGCTACTAGTAGCTCTCTCGTAATTTGTGGGTTTGTAAATTTTGAATGATAAGTTACATACAGACTATTACGCCAAATTAATGACGTGGTATTATATGTTTATTTTGTTTGTTTTATGGCTGCAAAACAGTGGCCCTATGAAGCTGCTGCTATAGCTTTTGAGGCTATACCACGAACTCTGGCCCAGAATTGTGGTGTTAATGTGATTCGAACGATGACTAGCCTTCAAGGAAAAGTATGATCTGTTTCTTTTAATTTGCTTGTATATTACAGAGTTCTTTTTTGTTCCCTAGACAGACTGAACCCTTCTATGTTAATTTGTGTTTTGACATTACAAATAGCACGCGAATGGTGAAAATGCATGGATTGGAATAGATGGGAACACTGGCGAAATTACTGATATGAAAGAGAGGAAGGTAATTTCTATATTTCATTCTTTACTCTTTTACTCTAATTTTGAGTACATGTATGCAAACTTTCTTCCACAAACAACGTGTTATGACATGATATAACACGATTCTGAAATAAACTTGTGGTTCTCCATATGCATGGACAATAAATTCATCTTATTACAGTATACTGTCACTTGCTTGTTGTGCTTGGAATAGTTGCTCATTGCTTAACTGAGTTTATACTTTCATAACATTTTTTTTGTTTTATTATTATTATTTTGCTATAGGTAGAAATTGCAAGGGGACCCGAACTTTTTTTTCTTTTGATAAGCAGGGGACTCGAACTTGAGACCTAACCCCTCCTTGCTTTGCAAGAAGTACAACTGAGCTACAAGCTCATTGGTTATAGTTTGTTAAACGTTAGATGCATCCTTTTTTTTCTCCTCAGAGGTCCTCTCTATATTTGGTGTATAAATTTTACTTGGAAGTACTTATAATATGTTGTCCGACAACTTATTCTGTCATCCTCAGTGATCTAATAACTATCTGCTTATGTCATCAGATTTGGGATTCCTACAGCGTGAAGGCACAGACCTTCAAGACAGCAATTGAAGCAGCATCCATGCTTCTGAGGATTGATGACATAGTAAGTGGGATCAAGAAGAAGCTGGCCCCTGGCCAAGGTCCATCCAAGCCTAAGATTGAGACAGAGGCAGATGCTGATGGTGAGCAGATACTTCCCGATTAAACACACTGATTACATGAAAGCAATGGACTGAAGCTCACTGAAGTCTTGCATTGAAGCTGATCTGTTACTAATCTGTTAAAACCTGTCATCTAAGTTTGGTTGGTTCGGGAGTGGCAATCTTCAAAATTTTGAGCCCTTGTTTGTGCTGTTGCTTATAGCATGTAAGATTTTTTTTTGATACTGCTAGTGTTCGTTGCGGGATCTAGATTTTGATTCAGACTACAGTAGCGTAGTTATTTCTTCTGGTGTGCATTAGTACGGGCAGCTTTCACTTTGCTACTTTTGTTGATTGAGCAAGATTTGTATCTGGTTATTGAGATTTGCGGCCCCTGCTTTATTCCTTTGATGTTCAAGATTGTTGATTCGTCACCTAACTTCATTCATGGGAGTCTTGGTTTTCTTCTCTATTCGTTTCTGTTCAAAGTAAGTTTTCATAATTAGTTATCAAAATAGCAGGTGTGGGGTTAAATCAAATATATCAGTTTCGGGATTACATCTCGGAATTGTTCAATAATTTTTCTTAATGCCCTTCAACTCGGCCGGTGTAGGTTCGAGAGAAGGCGACTAAACAACCAAGTTATTGAAGAATCTAACGCTGATCCTTTCGTGTAATAAGTACCTGTGTTGATAATAATAGAATCTTTGGATTGATTTGGCCCATGGCCATAAATTGTAGGGTTGTAGATGGTGTTTTCCTCTTTGTTAGTTTAGAAACAAAAGTTATGGTGTTGGTTGCCTCCAGCTTCCATATCAGTAGGCCCGTCGCTTTGTCGACAATGGTCCCACTTCTAAAACCTACAGAGGGGAAGAAAAGTCCTCGTCGAATGCCATTCTCTAACTCTTATGTATAAATTTTATTTCCTGAATAGTGTTGTTCTTGTTCCTGCTGAGGTAGTGAGAGTGGAAAAGACTAGATTTCGCTAGGTCATGCAATAATTTTTGAGTGCGGTGGTTTCATTACACGGTAAGATAGGACTGATTTTTTGAGTGTAACGGTTAGATAAACTTTTACGACTGCTTTCACTCGCAAGTCGTGCCTGACTTTTGACTGTAGTGGTAAATTTCGCAATTGCAAATGTGATCGATATAAAAGCCGCCTTCATCTCCAACCAGCTGGTCCAGCTCTTTTAATAAGAGCATCAAATCATGGCCTATGTTGGTTGGCATTTATAATCTCCAACTACATAATTCATCAATCAAACCTTGAAAAGGCCATTCCACTCTCAAGTGACTCATCTATTTCCTTGTAAAGCAGAAATTGCTGCTGCTGTTGCAAAACAACAAAATTAAAGAGATGGGCTTGCTTTGGCTGCAACTTTTCACTCTCTTCCTTGCAATTCCCACTTCAACTTCTCTTCCAAAACATGAAGGCATGTCTGCTTCTGTATATTTTAATCATCTCCTCTTTATGTTTGCTTGTAATATCATCTGCTTAGGAGCTTGACTTGCATTACTCTTTCACCAAAAGAAAAGTTTATGTTTGTTATTAGCAGTACTAAAATAACACAGATATCAATTTTGCAGAAGCAGGACACAGCAGAATAGAGCTGAAGATACATGGACCGAACAGAAACTCCTCAGTATCTCTTTCATATCTGCTCTTGCAGGATGAAGAACATGTCAAGGCTCTTAGTAACAGAATTGCAGGTCAACAAAGGGACACTACTGTTTCTGATGTTGCGTCTCGTATCGGATTGTTGAAACAAGGACAGAGTACTCTCATTGAATCAAACTTAAGGGGAAGCAGCAGCAGCAGCAGCATACCATTGAATCCAGGTTCTGGCATTGGGAGCGGGAATTACTATGTGAAGATAGGGATAGGGTCCCCTTCAAAATACTATTCCATGATTCTTGACACTGGAAGTTCACTCTCTTGGCTGCAATGCAAGCCCTGTACCATCTACTGCCATGCCCAGGTTGACCCAGTTTTTGATCCTTCTGCTTCCAAAACTTACAAAACCCTTTCTTGCTCCACCACACAGTGCACTTCCCTCAAGGCTGCAACCCTCAATGACCCCTACTGCACTTCTTCTAAGGTTTGTCTCTACGCGGCGAGCTACGGGGACAGTTCTTTCTCTGTTGGCTATTTGAGTCAGGATGTGCTCACTTTAGCACCTTCTCAGACATTGCCTGGTTTCACCTACGGATGCGGGCAGGATAATGAAGGATTGTTTGGAAAGGCAGCTGGGATCATTGGATTAGCCCGCGACAAGCTATCCATGTTAGCTCAGTTGTCCACAAAGTATGGATATGCATTTTCCTACTGCCTCCCTTCTGCAGATTCTGCAGCAGGGGGAGGAGGAGGAGGGTTTTTGTCGATCGGAAATATCCCTCTATCTGTACCATACAAGTACACCCCAATGCTGACAGATTCAAAGAATCCGAGCTTGTACTTTCTGAGGCTTTCAGGGATTACAGTGGGAGGCAGGGCATTACAGGGGCAAAACTACAAAGTTTCAACCATTATAGACTCCGGAACTGTCATCACACGCCTTCCAGCATCCCTCTACACACCTCTTCGCCTAGCATTCGTGAAGGTAATGCTCGCGAAGAAGTTTTCCGCAGCACCAGCATTCTCGATATTGGATGCTTGCTTCAAGGGGAACCTCAAGAGCATGGCTGCTGCCGCGCCTGAGGTTGGATTGATCTTTCAAGGTGGTGCTCAAATGGGGCTTAAACCTCAAAATGTCCTGATAGAAGTTGGTGATGGCGTTACCTGCTTCGCATTCGCAACTACCAGCCAGATTGCTATTATTGGAAATCACCAACAGCAGAGGTTTAATGTTGCCTATGATGTCTCAGCTGCAAGAATTGGGTTCGCTCCTGGCTCCTGCAGTTAATTGATTCATCTGCCATAGCCATTCCTACTCACATTCCTATCCGATATAAATATATATATATATAAAATTCTATTTGAAGATGCTAAACAAACAATTTCTGCAGTAATTAAGGGACATCTAATAAAACAGTGTGAACCAGAAAAAGCTTGGTGTGATGATGTATCTTTTTATCTCAAAACATTGTTACTGTCAATTCTCTTTTTTTGTTCTATATTCTAATACACTTTGTCCTAAAACCCTTTCGACAGATAGATTTCATTACCACACACACACACATACAATTCTTGGAATTAACAGTAACACCAATCTCAGCAGAAACACTGGTATTGTTTACAGCTTATAAACAAAAGATCATATTTTTATATCAGTCAATGACACAGCGGTGTTGAAAGTTTATACAAGTCTTGAGGTGGGTGTGTTTGAATATAAAATTAGGGTTTAGACAGGAAAGTCAAGGCTTTATGGTAGAAAAGCACACCTGTTGCATTAAAAATGCAGACCTTATCTCGTGCCAATAAAGCATTCCACAAGTGAGAGAAATGTGTGTAACTGTAAAAGCATATGAGACATGTTTAGATCATTATATTATTTATTAAAAAAGTTGAGTTGTAGGTGTGGCTAACTGCTAACCAGTGCTTAATTCAAAGTTTGAACTTTGAATACTTCTTGCGCTTACAAGTCTACTACTTATTTGCTTACTAATAGACTAACAATTGGTTGGTGTGAATGGTTCGCACTCTTATTTAGTAACTAAAAGGGTCTTGGTTCAAACCTTGTGTATGAAGTAATTAGTAGCGTCTTACTCTTTCATTAATCGACTCGGTAATATGATTAGTCTTGACCAGTGAGTTCATGGATACGTCTAGTTCATACCTATGAAAACATCATCCACCTTTGACTAGCTAGCTTATTCATCAGAGTCAAGTCAGAAACTTTTGACTAGGACAACTTTGAGGATCTATGATAAAGAAACTTATCAGCTAGCAGGTATGTGTCTTTCAGTTTAGTTTACCAATCCGAAAAGAAATTAGGCTAGCACCTAGCTCCATGTTACTGTTTTACATAGTCTATATATATCTGCCTTTTTCTGAAATAATATATAGGTAAAGGGGCAGTGGCAGAAATTTTCCCTAAAATCAGGAGAAGTGGGAGTAGAGTGCCTGGGGTTTGTCTCCTTCTGTCAAAATTTATGCTTGCACTTTCACCTCTAAACCCTAAACTAACAGACTAGATATCCCTTTTGTGACTGACATGTAAACTTCACCTCCTAATATCCAAATTCTAGTAAATTTAAACATCATCCTCTCCAAATCTTCATTTTTTTTCCATTTGGAAGTCTTTTCTACTACTTTTCTTTACTTCATTCCATAGTTTCAGTCAATACCATTAGTAAGTAACCCACTTTCTGCTAAAATGGGATGCATTGCTTCAAAATTCATGTCACCATCAATGATTTTCAAGGGGAAGCTGAAGCAAAGTAAGAAGAGGCCAGGGAACACTACCATTCCTGATCATCCTGAAATCATCAAGGGTCACTTCCTCGCTCTAGTTTACACTGCCACCACCACCAAACAAGCTGCCGCGACGGATAATAACAGCACATGGGAATACATGTCAAGTCCAGAACAAGAACCCCTAAAACCAAAAGATGAAGAAAAGGGTGTGGGGCGCGGGAGGAGTTTCCACACGATAGAGGAATATGATTCAATGGTGGAGAAACTCAAGTCCTGTGGTGGTGAGGAAGGAGATGATTGTAGTGACGGGGATGGTTATGTCATCCAGGAAGTGCAAGAACAAGAGCAGATAAATGAAGAAGATGATGGAGTGGAGGAGAAGGAGGAGGTTTTGAGTGTGATACAAGATACTAGTAGTAGTACAGATACAATTGCATCACCACCAACTGCAAAAAGTACAAGGATTCAAGAACAAGAAGACATGTCCGAGAAAGAGAGTGGTTATAAAAGGAAATGCATTGCGAAGAGGCTAGAATCGCTTGAGATTCCAGAGAGCAATGATTTGCCTCCTGTTGCAAGCCTAAGGGAATGGCTGCAGGTTCACTCTCCTTCACCTATAAATGAGAGAGATGATGTCTTCGACCCAGAATTAGTAGCTGCTTGTGAAGAGTGTATGCAGCAACTTGAAGCTGAAGCAGAAGCAATTCTTAGAGACATCACGGAGGCAGAAGAGCAGGAAGAGGAAGAAACTAAGTAACTAGCAAGTTATGTGTTTGTTGTGGTGTGGACCTTTTTCGTTGAGGGTTTTGCTAAACCCTTAAGTAGAAGAAGGCAACAATTCAAACTCTGTTCTTCCTTTTCCACACACTTAGCTCAATGCTTCATTGACGAACTGAAAATCTTGAATGGATTGACAAATTACCTGTAATTGCACTAATTCTACCCTTTTGATTCTCTGGAATTTCATACAATTCAAACATTTGTACATCTTTCCATGCTCTTGAGTGACAAACAATTCACTAACAACCCAATTACCACTAGAATGTTTAAAAATCTACAACAATTGCAATGGAAATTACATATTTGCTACCAGCAACTATGACTTGTT
>NBIL01017838.1:0-17779 GCA_002752925.1 Viola pubescens var. scabriuscula
TAAGAGAGACTAACGCCATAACGTTACTCTTTGTCTTGGAATTTGCTCGGCTTGCTTCGATGGTTGCTTTGGCCCGGGCTAGTCTTGGCTTGCCTCATTTAGGTTGTCACCTATCTTGGCATGATGGATAGTCACCGAAACGACTCGATTATGGGCCTTGGAAGGCTCCTCTTGGCATTTGAGCTCAAACCACAAGGCTAGCATCAATTGCCTTTTTCTTTTGGCTTAGCCATCATCTGGAAGTACGGCAATTGTCCCAATACTGAAAATGTTGAGATATTGCATAATGGTAATGAATCAAAGGAAAAGTCTTCCTTTCTTCTGTTGATTGTCATAAGGGACTCTCTGAGTCTCTGCTACGGAATAATTCATACTCCTTCGCCTTACCACTATTTGATCCGGAATGGGCTTTGGAGGAAAGTAGATCATACTCATTTGGCTTACCACCGTTTGATCCGGAATAAGCTTTGGAGGAAAGATAGATAATTCATACTCCTTCGTCTTACCACCATTTGATCCGAAATGGGCTTTGGAGGAAAGATTGATGATTCATACTCCTTCGCCTTACCACCGTTTGATTCGGAATGGGCTTGGAGGAAAGATAAATAATTCATACTCATTTGCCTTGCCACCGTTTGATTCGGAATGGGCTTTGGAGGAAAGATAGATAATTCATACTCCTTCGCCTTACTACCATTTGATCCGGAATGGGCTTTGGAGAAAAGATAGATAATTCATACTCCTTCGCCTTACCACCGTTTGATCCGGAATGGGCTTGGAGGAAAGATTGATGATTCATACTCCTTCGCCTTACCACTGTTTGATTCGGAATGGGCTTTGGAGGAAAGATAGATAATTCATACTCCTTCGCCTTACCATCGTTTGATCGAGAGTGGGATTTAGAGAAAAGATAGATGATCCATACTCCTTCGCCTTACCACCGTTTGATCGGGAATGGGTTTTGGAGGAAAGATAGATGATTCATACTCCTTCGCCTTACCACCGTTTGAGCGGGAATGGGCTTTGGAGGAAAGATAGATGATTCATACTCCTTTTTCTTACCACCGTTTGATCTGGAATGAGCTTTGGAGGATAGGTGATTCATACTCCTTCGCCTTACCACCGTTTGATCCGGAATGGGCTTTGGAGGAAAGATAGATGATTCATACTCCTTCGCCTTACCACCGTTTGATCGGGAATGGGATTTGGAGGAAAGATATATAATTCATACTCCTTCGCCTTACCACCGTTTGATCCGGAATGGGCTTTGGAGGAAAGATAAATAATTCATACTCCTTCGCCTTACCACCGTTTGATTAGGAATGGGCTTGGAGGAAAGATAAATAATTCATACTCCTTCGCCTTACCACCGTTTGATCCGGAATAGGCTTTGGAGGAAAGATAGATAATTCATACTCCTTCCCCTTACCATCGTTTGATCCGGAATGGGCTTTGGAGAGATTGATGATTCATACCTCCCTAGTATTATCACCGATTGTATTCAATACGGTGCGACCGTTTGTATTCAGATCGGCCCTAGCTATTTTGAGAGTTGTCTCTTTAGCATTATCACCGTTTATTAATATACAGTGCGACCGTCTGTATTCAGTACGACTCCAACTAATTTTTTTGGGAATTTTTTCGTTTGATTTACCCTCCTTAGCATTATCACCGATTGTATTCAATACGGTGCGAGCGTCTGTATTCAGATCAGCCCCAGCTATTTTAGGAGTTGTCTCCTTAGCATTATCACCGTTTAGTAATATACGGTGCGACCGTCTATATTCAGTACGACCCCAGCTAATTTGGGAGACCTTAGCATTATCACCGTTTATATATACGGTGCGACCGTCTGTATTCAGTACGGCCCCAGCTAATTTTTTTAGGAAATCTTTCGTTTGATTTACCCTCCTTAGCATTATCACCGATTGTATTCAATACGGTGCGACCGTCTGTATTCACATCAGTCCCAACTAATTTGGTGGGGGTTCTTTTCGGCATCTGCTACTGCTCATTCTTTATGAGTTTGAGGTTGGGCTTTGGCCGATATCATCCATTCATGTTTTTTCATATTCTGCATAAAGAACAGAATATTTGCATATATATTTCATCGTGACTTGGTACATAGACATTTGTCCACGGTGTTAGCTTTCTTACAAAAATCATATGTATTTTTATAATGTAAGAACAAGGAGTGTTCCTAGGGCTGAAATAATAGGATACTGAAAGGTTTCTCTTAGATGATGATTAGAGCAATCTTGGGACTGGAGTTTTCCTTGTCCGGATGATCATTTATGATTGGTCACTTCTTCGGAGCAAGTATTGGGCTGGTCCTGGGGTCAACTCCTCAAGTTCCCATGTGTTGTAATGTTTCATTTCTTGTTGTTGTGAATCATCATTTATTGCTAGAGCTAGCTTTTTATGTTCCCAAGTGCTGCATGGTTTCGAGGATGCTTTGATTGTGGGCCCGGCTTCTTGTCTAAAGCCTTCTTCATTTTTGTGGCAGCTTTATTATTTCTGGGGGCAGTTCTGACTTATTAACGGATCATCAGTAGGATTGATGTTGCCCGTTTGGTTTTTTACTTGATCATCTATTCTTGCTGCAGGAGCTGTCTCGGCGATGTACCAGATGATTTGTGAGAGAGTATGGATAAGACTATTGCATATTGTCAATATCCATCCCTCTTCTCCTTGAGCCATTCTCCATTTGTGGAGGGTCTACCAGTGAAGCCACAATGTATAGTGGTGGTCGTGGTTTTGACTTGATCAACATTGTAGCCAAGGGAGCGACTATTTTCTCAATAAGGTCCTCAACACCTGCTATCTGCCGATGCTGGAATCTGTTATACCCATCCCCGAAATTCCCTCAGTTGACAAGGCCAAAGCCTACTCTTTCTACAGAAGTTCTAGGCCTTGTCCTTCTGAGGGTTTTTCATTAGTAGAATCGGGATATGGGTGCAGACATTATCTATGGTAGCGTCATCCATCATGTTGGTAACGACAGAGGCGTCTTCAAAGAGGCTGTGTGAGGACGCCGGCTCAAAGCTCGTCCGTTTGCATCGCATGACGGATGTGAGTTGATAAAGATCAACTTCTTATAGTAATGAGTTGGAAAATATCAACTTCCATGGGCCAGGAGGGCCTTTAAACTGTCGGAGCGTGGTTGCTTTGTCTGATGCGGAAGAGTGTGCTCGATGAGTTATTGAGTTTTCATCCATTGGTTTCCGGATGAACTCATGATTCTGGGAGCTTTTGCCATCTTTGATGAGGTGGATTTAGGTGATAATCATCCTTGATGGTTCATCCACATCAGCCAGAAAGTTCTAGCCTCGTGCAGCTCGGGGCAGTGAGTCAGGCACTCCATCATCCCGATACCTATCACTCCTGATATGCCTAGATTATCCGAAGGGGACAACAAGTTGTGTTCAAGCATAGGCTTGTCTATTATGAGAATAGGTTGCCCCTCCATGCTCTGTATTTCTGGTTGACCCAGATGAACGTTATATGAGCTATCGGGATATCCAGACGATGTTATGTGAACTATCAGAATATCATTAGCGGAAGTTGTCTCCGCTTCTCCTCTTCGAGTGGCATGTTCGGGATGGCGTTATCCCGTTCCCTGGCCTTATGCCTTATGGATATGGCAGGGTAGATCCCTCCCCCTATTTTAGGATTTAGTTGAAGGGGAGGATATCAGATTTGCCAATAGTTGGGCCTCTGCCGTTAATCTTCTTTGAGAGAGACACGGGTCTGGGATTCTCCCGTTTGCCTTCTGATGGTTATGTCCGCTTCATTGTGTGACAGGTACTGTTCCTTTAACCGTTAGAGGGCAGTAGCAGCGTGTATGCATAATTTGTTGCAACCATAGGACCTCTTCTGGGTCTGGAATTTAACATAATCCTTTACCCGATTAGGATGGGTAAAAGGATTTTTCATTCCGTAATATACCTTTGATGAAAGTGTGCTCCGACAATTGGCCCGATATCTCTTCGTTTGACTGGTTGGCAATCGTTCATGGTCATTGCCGTACTTTTCTGAGTATTTTTGCAGGATGCACTGAGGATATCCGTGACCAGAATCATGGGGGTTGCGAAGGTTTCGGTATAACCAGGGAGGTATGCTCCTATTCCTCACATTGTTTTCTTCCCCTAAGTGGGGTGATGGTTGTGTTGTGGCAGATATAGGGAACGGTACTGGTGAGGCCAGCATGTGAGTTGGTGGTTTGGGAACCAAGTTGGACAGTAAGGACGTAATAACATCCATATCCACTTTCTCATGCAAAGTAGCCATAGAATCTTCCGGAGATGGTGCCATATCAATTACTTTCGGCAAACAATAATGTGACCAACAAAGTTTCTCGTGGGTCTTTAGGAGGAAGGCACTACTCAAGGTCAGATCGGCCCTTTAGTGACATTGTTAACACAGGGAATGATAGAAAGCGTTGAGCTAGAATATTGGAGCCAGTGACAAGTAGCATTGACAAGGAAATGTGGCTAAGTGCCCTTTTAGCAACAGATCTGGGAAAAGATAGAGATTTGAGCAAATGGATTTTAAGGACTGCTCACTTAATAGTTTCCAGAGCTCTCAACGAGAGCACTAAAAATGATAGTCTCTGGCTCAGGGGTAGAGACTTTTATGTAATCTTTTGCAATGGGAGACACATTTAGGTTGTCACCAAGTCACTTGCAAGGCACCAGAGGGGGTCTCTGGCGTAGAAGCTCCGACGATCAAGTCAGTAGTCATTCAAATGAATAGGACTATGAAAAGGTTATGGATAAGTGTGGCTGATAGCCAATTAATAGTAACAACGCTTTGATACGCGTGTATGCTTATCTGTTGGCTAAAGTGACCATGTCCCCTTAAGGAGGGAAGAATGGGGGTATTTATAGGCCAGCCTTGTGGGTCCCTTAGGGCGCGTGTCACCTGGGTACGGCTTTGCCCGTTACCTACCCCTTTGCCCAATAGTGGGTTGTGGTGTATAGCATGTGACGGTAATACCTGGCAAGGCCGGATGATTGAAGGGACATATACTGGCTTATACTTGCTTCCTGATGATAACGCCTTTGGTGGGACCCCCCGTTGATGACGTATGCCTGTTGTGGTCGGCTGTTGGAACATCCGGATTGTCTATGTTGAATGGTCCCTTGGGCTGGGCCGAATAGTGGATGGGACCCGCTTGCAGGGGGCTCTGCAATGGGCTTTAGGAAAGGCTTTTGAATAATCAAATTTAATAACTTTTTTTTCTTTTCTCTTAAAAAATAAAATTTCCAATTTTTTTTTAAAAAAAAGTAATGGACACTGATAGTATCTAGACACTACATGCGTGGACACTCCCGTTGAATGAAAGGACCACATGAGAGAGAAAAGAAAAGATGTGTTGATTATTTCTTATCCGACGATTTTATTTTTTAAGGAATAAATGAACGATTTTATTGATAAATATTCTTGATACAAAGAAAAATTCTAAAACCAAAACAATGCACCAAAAGTAACATCGTAAAGAACCATAATAATAGTTTCAATATAAATTTTTTTACTCCACATTGACGAAAGAAACGATCGATGTAGTCCTAAACGATGACTGGTCTCTCTTTGCTTACTAAGGCATATAAGGACGAAATATGTAGATTGTCGAATTTTCCGCTCTGGGATAATTTTAATCGGATCAAGTCCATTGATAAATCACATACCGTTATTCAATCAACGAGATATACACTGACTCCATTAATGAGAGACACCCATCAGTAGATAACTTCGAAAATAGATCTGAAAAATATCTCATATGAAGAAAAAACATTTACTATCATTTTTTTTTGTTACTTTGGACGGAAAACTATAAAGAGGGGGGCGATTGCATTTCCGGTAAATCAATTTTTTGTTTTGTTTAAGGAGGTATTTGAATTTTTAACTTGAGTAACTAAAAATTGACAAACAATAAAAATCACACAATTTAAAAACAAAAACAATATAATTTAAACTCAAACTTGGACTTGTATAAAAAAATCTTAATTCAAAATTTTAAATTGAAAATCACTGAAGTAACTAAATAAACATAATTAAACTTTTTTCTTCTCGTGTAAATCTTAAATAAAATAAAATAAATTTTTCTTTAAAAAATAAATCTAAAACCCACCCACCTTTTTCTCCACCTCCAAAACTACTTACTCAATCCCTTTCAAAAAAAAAAAACTACTTACTCAATCCCATACAAATACACGCATGAATTGAAAAACCACTATCCCTGTGCATCACTCTGCTCCTCCTCCTCCACCTCCACCTCCTCTTCCTCCTCTTAACATAAGACAAAATCTACACACTAATTAATTAATCTCTCTATATTCCTGACAATGTCCGGTACGTGGCGTAAATTCAAGAGATCTCTCTCCTCAAAATTCTCCTTACCTTCCGCTTCCGTCGCAACCGGTGCCAATTCTTCCCGTTCTTCTTCCTCTTCCGCAGCCGCCACCGCCACCACCATCACCACCGCTGCCACCGACACTGTTACCGCCACTGCCTCCTCTTCTCGCCCGCCGCGTACTCCTCCTTCCTCCTCTACATCTTCATCCTCCTTGGGCTCTCGCTTGTCGCGCAGTCTCAGCCTTCAACCATCTTCGGTCAGTGCTCTCTATCTCTCTCTCTCTCTGTAATGCGCCTTTCCCGCTTTCGTTTCCCGTTGTCGTTTTCTGATTCCTTGCGTCGGCCGTGCGGCCGCTTTTGTTTTCCCTTTTTCCTAAGAAATCAACGTTGAATGCCATCATAACTGAATTTGATGAATTGACCAGTTTGCCCTTGATTTTGTCAATTTGAATGGTCTGTGATGTGGATGTTTTGGTGAAATAGGGTGAGAAATAGATTGGTTATTGAGTCACGTTTCTTAGGTGAGCCCCTTTGTCACAATACAAAATTTACACCAATTGCCACTCATGCTTGCTTGCACACCAAAAGAGGAAAATTCTAAACTTGATTACTACTAGTAGTGATTAATGATTAAGAGTGATGGTAATGGGTAACCTCTTTTCATGCTAATCTCTAGCTACTCTTAAACAATGGTTTGTGAAAAATTAGGCTTAGTCACATGGGATGTTTTGTTAGTGAGGTTAATAAGGTGGTCATTTGAGTAGTTTGGCTGTTGTACTAGGATCCAAAGAAAAATTCCCATTTGGAATTTTGTGGGAAACTTCTTTTTAAATGTTAGGTTTTACTTTTTTGGATTTTCACTTAATTTCTGTGGGGCATTGGTCATTTGCCATTCTTCTTCTTTGGTGTGTTATATTAATTAACTTATTGTTGTGAATCTTGTATTGCTAGACTTATGAGTTTTTGACATCTTTTTTGGTCTTGGTCAATAGTGCTTATTGGATACCGGTTGGCAAATTGTGTAAAAAGTTAAGAAATTTCCCTTTAATTAGCTTTTAAAAAGTAGGAGATGAGAATGGTGCTTAGTTCAAGATTGTGCAATCTTGGTTTCTCTGTATAGAAGAATTGCATGCACATAGCTTTCAATTGTTTATGATGCTTTTCTTATTTAAGAGAACTATTCTGCCATCTTTTTGGTTGACTGATAGTAACTCTATTAAATTTTAAAAAATGATCACTTTCATTGTCAGCCAATAGGAAAAAAGAAGATTTGCATGTATTTAAAGTTTATAAATTTGTTAACATTGTTTTAATATTTTTTCTTCTTATAGTTGTTAATACTGTCAATTTATTGTGCTGACAGAAAACATGTGCAATTTGCTTGAGGAGCATGAAAAAGGGGCAAGGCGAAGCCATTTTCTTTGCTGAGTGCTCCCACCCTTTCCACTTCAATTGCATTGCTGACAACGTCAAGCATGGAAATCTGCGCTGTCCTATTTGCCGTTGTGAATGGAAAGATATTCCTTTTCAAGCACCAGCAAATGGCATTGATACACAACTTCTTAATGCAGGACGGGGAGCTCAAGTTTCTCCTTACAACACCCCTCCAGTTCAGTTAGAGCCAGAACGGTTTTGTGATGATGAAGCGCTAGTTGTTGTCTCTGCAGCTCCTTCAAGCTCTCCCGTGCATTCTCAACCTGTTTCTGTTGAGGTTTTTCCAGAGTATCCTGCTGTTCCTGCTTCAAGTTCTTTATCAAAATTTGGCGTTCTTCTCCGCATTCGCGCACCACCTCTTGACAATACTGAGAGCCGTCACCGTTCACCTATTGATTTAGTAACTGTGCTTGATGTCAGTGGCAGCATGACAGACAAACTTGCCCTTCTCAAGCGTGCTGTCATCTTTATCATACAAAACTTGGGCCCTTCAGACAGACTTTCCATCGTGACGTTCTCTTTTTCAGCTCGAAGAATCTTACCACTTCGAAGGATGTCTAATAGTGGCCAGGATGATGCGATAAATGCAATCAACTCTCTTTCGGCAAATGGTGGAACTAGTATTGTTGCAGGACTCACGAAAGGGGTTAGAGTTCTTGAAGAACGGCGCGAATGTAACCCAGTTGCAAGCATTCTCCTTCTATCTGATGGTCGTGACACACATGGTTGCAGTTCACGGGATAAATTGGAGTATCTAAAACTATTGCCTGCTTCAATTTACAACTATAATGACGGGATTGGAGAGGAGAATACAAGAGCAACTATTCCTGTTCACACTTTTGGATTTGGCTCAGATCATGATTCTACATCAATGCATGCCATATCTGATGCATCTGGAGGCACATTTTCCTTCATCGAGTCCATTGATATTTTACAAGATGCTTTCGCAAGGTGCATTGGTGGACTTCTAAGTATTGTTGTTCAGGATGTTCGAGTTGAAATTAAATCACTTTCAGCTGGAGTGAAGATTGGATCAATACCCTCAGGGAGATATAAGAGTGAAATTTCTGATCAAAATCATGAAGCTGTGATTGACATTGGAGATCTGTATGCTGAAGAAGAGAAAGAATTTCTGGTGTACATCTCAGTTCCTGAATCTTCCACTACTGATGGTATGGAAAGGATAGAATGCACACCGTTGGTGCATGTCTCATGTCTGCACAAAGATTCAACATCATCAAATGTGGTCCACATGGAAGGTGAGAAAGCTGAGATTCAGAGGCCATCGATTTTATCACCCTCTGATGCAAGCGTAAGTTTGGAGGTTGATAGGCAGAGAAACCGTGTGGAGGTAACAACAGCTGTCTCCAATGCACAAAAGATGGCTGAAATGGGAAATTTAGTGGGTGCACAGGAACTGCTCGCTGAGCAACGTTTGGCACTCTTGTCTACTGCCTCTGCCCAAGCAGAAGATGGTCTCTGCAACGCACTTGAAGTTGAATTGAGGGAAATTAAGGCGAGAATGGAAAGTAGAGAATTATATGACGTCTCTGGCCGTGCATACGTTCTCTCTGGAATGAGTTCGCATTCATGGCAGAGGGCCACAACTAGAGGTCACACAACTATATGTCTCTCCACGAATGGAGTTCCTGAGAACGTAAGCATGGCCTCTGGTTATGACACACCATCGATGACTAGCATGATTTCAAAGTCCCAGACTTTGTGCCTAGGACCTAGGGCGTGACAGCGGTAGTGTGTCTTCATTCTCAGCTTTTGAGTTTTGACAGTGGGGATTTATTTTTTCCTGGATTTCATTGATTGTTTCTTTTTTTTTTTACTGCTGGACTAATTACATTTTGTTGCTATGGATCATTAGATAAAATAAACAATGTATAGGGTATTCGGTTTCTAAGTTTAGCCTTTCACTTTGCTGTGGATTGGATGAAATTTGTTAATGGAATTGAAGTGACTAGATTAATAATAGTTTGTGTTTGAGAAGCCTTGGTTTTGCATGTTAGTAACAATTAGAAACGACACATTCTGATTTTAGCTTTGGCCATTCATCTTGTTGTATATTTCGAAGCCTCTCTTTTCTCCCTTCGTGTCATCTTCATCCTCATTTCATCATCACGCGGCTGATCTTATTGGAATATAATTAGATCGTAAATAAATAAAATTATAATTATGCAAAAATATATATTATTTGAAGCTTATTTTTTATACATGTAAAGCTATTTATTTATCTATTGAGATTGTATTGAGATTATCAAGGACACTCAAATAAACTGTATTTAGTTTTAAAAAAAGAAAAAAATTATATCAGACCTTGATTTTTTTTCTCACTTCTAAATCAGATCCTAACTTTAACCTCTCGCTAAATTGACCCCCAACTTTATATTCCGTCACTCACGTTTAACCTCATCTTTCTTCTGTTAGTTATTTAGACCACCATACCTCCAATTTTCCAACCATATCCACTAACACCGTCCAAAAATTATCGTCAGTCTAGTTTGCTCCCACTTGTGCAATAAAACGATATCGTTTGACTAGAAATTAAAAAAATAAATAAAGAAAGAAAAACAACTCCAATGGTAATAAAAAAATGGTAATATCCTTATCTATATACAAGAGAATGACTATTTATTAGGGTTTAAGAAATTAGAAATTTTAGATTTTTTTTTTTCAATTAGGAATTTGGAGGATTCAAGGGATTAAGAATTCAGAAGGAAAACAAAACTGATTGTGTTGATAATATGCCTACAAGAAAAACAAGTAGCGGCGGCGAAGAGTTAAGCGGCGTTGGCGATGACAGAAGCTATGGTGGTCGATTCTTGAATACGAGATGTAGATGCGAAAAACGTGCGGCGATATTGATATCTGAGTCAAATTCGAACAAGAATCGCATCGAATCACATATATTATGTGTAGGGTGATCGAGTTTGCGGTGATCGAATTTGCGGCTCATGGATTAAATGAGACATATTTTGCATCTGCGACTACAAAAGAAAAGAGAAAGGAAGGTAAACTATTTCATGATTATTTACTTATTGTAATATTATATATTTTAATAATATTTGTTGTTAAAAAAATCATTACAAAATAAGATTTGAGGCTAATCGGAAAGTTGGGTACATGAATCTAAATGACAAACAAAAGAAAATATGAGGTCAAACATGAGTGAAGAGCATAAAATTGGGGTCAAAGATGGCTCATAACTTTGCGCCAAACTAGATTGACTGCAATTTTTTGACGGTGTTAGTGAAGATGGTTGAAAAATTAGGACTATAAGGGTCTAAATGAAGATGAGGTCAAACGTGAGTGACAAAGTATAAAATTAGGGGTCAATTCAGTAAGGGGTTAAAATTAGGGTCTTATTTAAAAATAAAGAAAAATATTAGGGCTTGATATAATTTTTTTTCCTTAAAAAAATAAAAGAAATTAAGCGTCTAAACTTCTCTCGTTTTTGCTGGCGGGACAGACACTGTAAAACAGTAAAAACTTGTAAACTCTTTTTACTGGTAGGTGACTAGTAAGACCGGAATCTGAACAACACCTAACTCCTCCTGCTCCCCATCATCGTCATCGCTCATCACCCTCAACTCCAATGGCTATCTCCTCCGATTCCTAAATCCAAACATACCACAATTTTCTCACATGGCGAAGCCGGATCCCACTGCACGAACAGTACTGGAACCGTTCTCCACATTCGCTCTCCGCAATCTCTCGTCTTCTCCTTCTTCAATCACTTCCCTTTCAATCTCCCAATCCTTTATATACCTCGGCACACAGTCCGGCTCCATCGTTCTCCTCTCCGCAGACCTTGAGACCCCAAACCTTTCTTCTATCCGCACCGTTTTCCTCACTAACTCCCCGATTGAATCGCTTCTCTTACTCCCTAATATCGAAAAGCTTCTAGTACATTCCGATGGGTCCTTGTTTTTAGCGGATTCAGCTCTAACTCAAGGTAATGCCAAAAAACTAAACTTTGCCAAGGGAGCTACTGCTGTCGCCAAGAGAATTACAACACATGACTGTGAATTCACTTTGATTCCCACGGAAGCAACGGCGGCAACCTCCACTTCCACGGCAAGTCAACGGCTTTTGAAGAAACTGGGTGGTGGGATTCGCGCCAATGGCACTAAAATTTTGAAAAAGGAAGGTAACAGTGATAATGGCAATGATGATTATGATAATGGCAAGGATAATAATGATAATGAGAATGTATTTGTTGTTGTTGTTGGTAAAAAGTTGGTTTTGATAGAGATTGTGAGAAATGGCGGTGTTGTGGTTTTGAAGGAGATGCCTTGTATTGAGGGTGTTAAGAATGTTGTGTGGATTAATGATTCCATAATTGTCGGTACTGTTAATGGGTATAGTTTGTTTTCATGTGTTACGGGCGAAAGTGGGGTGCTTTTTACTCTACCAGAGGCATGTGAATTACCATTGTTGAAGGTGTTGGTGTGGAAAGAGAAGAAAGTGATGTTGCTGGTGGATAATGTGGGAGTGCTGGTTAATGCGTATGGGCAGCCAGTTGGTGGAAGTTTGGTGTTCCGGAAGAGACCTGAGAGTCTTGGGGAGTTGTGTAACTATGTGGTGGGTGTGAGGGATGGGAAGATGGAGTTGTATCATAAGAAGTCCGGGAGGTGTGTTCAGACGATAGGGTTTGGTGGGGAAGGAGTTGGCTGGTGTGTTGTTTCCAATGAGGAAACTGGAAATGGGGAACTTGTTGCTGTTGCAACAGCCACTAAGGTATGTGAACAATAATTACATATGTAAGTTAATGCAATTCTGGCTATAGATGTGTAACCAATAGATTATCTTCTTTAATAATGGATGTTGCTAGGTCATTTGCTACCGGAGAGTACCATCTGAAGAACAAATCAAAGATCTGCTGAGAAAGAAAAACTTTAAAGAAGCTATTTCCTTGGTGGAGGAGCTTGAGTGTGATGGTGAAATTTCTAGTGAAATGCTATCCTTTGTTCATGCTCAAGTGGGTTTCCTCTTGCTTTTTGACTTGCATTTTGAGGAGGCAGTGCATCACTTTTTGCAGTCAGAGACAATGCAGCCTTCTGAAGTATTCCCACTCATAATGCGAGACCCAAATCGCTGGTCACTACTGGTATGTCTTATTACTCATAAGTTGTTTGATGTTGATGTTCCTCTATTCTTGGGATAAACTAGTATCTTTCATTATGCCAACATTATATAACTCGAGCCTCTGCAATAACGGATGTGGTTGGAATACATCTGTCTGAAATTGTTCAATGATTGCAGAAGGAAAACAAAATATGTTTTGATGATCCTTTCAGAAATATGGTGTGTCTTGACACATGTGTAGAGTAGCATCTTAAGAAATTGCATGTGTTATTTTGTAAGACCACCTACTTATAAACATGTTAAATGTGCTTTTGAGGGATCTTGTACTATGGAAATCCTTTTTCAGGTTCCCAGGAATAGATACTGGGGTTTGCATCCACCCCCTGTCCCTCTTGAAGATGTTGTAGATGATGGACTTTTGGCTATTCAAAGAGCTATTTTCCTCAGAAAAGCAGGGGTAGATACTCCTGTTGATGATGATTTTCTGTTGAATCCTCCAACCAGACCTGATCTACTAGAATTGGCAATAAGAAACATTATCAGGTTATTGCACCTCTCTAAATCATTTACATGTAATAGTTGTTGTCATTGGCCCTTATACACATACTTCTTTTGTTCTTCCTACTCTTTTTCAACAGATATCTGGAGGTTTCTCGTGGAAAAGAATTGGCTTTGCCCGTTAGGGAGGGAGTTGACACCCTATTGATGTACCTTTATAGAGCCCTAAACCGTGTTGATGATATGGAGAGCCTTGCATCTTCTGAAAACAATTGCATTGCGGTATGCACTACTTTCCCTTTGCTTGCATTGAGGTAGTAACTCTCTTGGTAGTTTTTACATGTTAATACTATTACTGAGAATTGGAAAGGGATACTATCATAACTGACTGGTTGGTGGATAAAAATGAAATTTTAAATCAGTGAAAGAGGGTAGAGATCAATTGGTTTAATGGGGCTTTACCTATAGTGCAATATCCTCAATATGGTCTAGGGAGGAGAAGGAATGTATTGCAATGGTGTTAAGAGTGTAACTAGTAGTTTCTGTGTTATGCAATAATAACCTCTGTCCTCCTTATTTTTCTAGTTTTATACATAACGCTAACTTGTAACTTTTACTTCTAACAAATATACAAACCTATTTAAGTGATGATGGTATCTTTCCTAGACTAAGATTTTATTTTCTGAAGAAGTCAACTTAAATTCTTCTTTCAAGGTGAATGTCTTAGGTTTTGGTTTATCAAACCTTTTCTTTTACCATAATTTATTTAAAGAGTACTTGACCGTTGCAATTAAATAGTTTGCTATTTTGATATATCTCAAGATGGGCCGTCTAATGCTCTGCAATATATGACCACCCCCTTCATTTCGGTTTTGAATTACTGTATAAGTAGTTTGTTGGTCAAGATCAAAATAGTTCATAGGTGTCTAGTCAATAGTAGTCCATGGAATCTTAGCATTCCAATGCATTGCAAAACAGAGAGGCTGTTGTCAGGAGCTTGCTTGAAGGATGACCGTACACCTTCCATGGGCGGTGCAGGAGGAGTTAGAAAATCTATTAGATGATTCTGGGCACTTACGGACGCTTGCCTTCTTGTATGCAAGTAAAGGAATGAGCTCAAAGGCTCTTTCCATATGGCGCATTTTGGCAAGAAATTATTCTTCTGGTCTGTGGAAAGATCCTGCTGTGGAGAATGATGCACAGGATGGCAGTACAAATATCCCCTCTGGCAAAGAGATCGCTGCTACTGAGGCATCAAAAATTCTAGAGGAGTTGTCTGATCAGGACTTAGTTTTGCAACATCTGGGATGGGTATGTACAGTTTCAACTTTAATAGTACTTTTCAGAATTTTGAGGTTGACAGCTGATTGTGGTTTTGGCGAATGCCTTTAGATTGCTGATATTAATCCCGTACTTGCGGTTCTAGTTTTGACATCAGAAAAAAGAGCCAATCAACTTACACCAGGTACTTGCTGGTTGCCAAAGAATACTCATGTCATCTTTCCTATTTTGGGGGTGTATGTGTATTCCACTCACGTTGTTACGTTCCTTGTTTTTAAGAAAAAAATAAATATATGATGTGTCATTTTGGTATTTGCATTTAGTTATTACTTTCTGTATGTCTGAGGTGAATTCATTTTTTCCTGTTCTTTTTTTTTCAGATGCAGTTATAGCTGCCATCGATCATAAAAAAGTTGAGATTCTCCAAAGGTATCTCAACCATTGTCCCATAAACTACAACTTCACAGCTTTCAAAATTCTAAAGGTATTACTAACTTGTGACATTGTTTTTTGTTATTCAGCTATCTCCAGTGGTTGATTGAAGATCAAGATTCAGATGATACTCATTTTCACACTTTATATGCTCTATCACTTGCAAAGTCAGCTCTTGTATCCATTGAAATTGAAAGTACTTCACAGGGTCATGATGATGGAAGGCTGGAGGAAGCAACATTTTCTGATTATGGAAGAAACTCAATCTTTCAAAGTCCTGTACGAGAAAGGTTGCAAATATTTTTACTATCATCAGATTTGTATGATCAAGAAGAGGTCCTTTATTTGATTGAAGGATCAGAGTTATGGGTGGAAAAGGTGTGCTGGAGCTCCTTGCTTCTATGATCTTCTTTTCTACCTGTTTCCGTTTCAAAGAGCTATATATAAAGTACTTGAAGGCCATTGATTTGTAGGCATCTATTTCTGTTATTGTGGACTGTTAGAAAAGCATGGGTGACGTTGTTGCTTTTAGGTGGCTGGATGATCAATCCTTAGTCTTGATCGCTGATTTTTGTTCTTATTTTTGTTTGACAGGCTATTCTTTACCGAAAGTTAGGACAAGAAACAAAAGTGCTTCAAATTTTGGCACTGTAAGCTTCAAATCCTTTCAGGATTATCAGTAAGCTAGTTGTCATTTGATTTGTTTTGCTTATAGGTTGGCTGAACAGACTTGCATGCATTTAACTGGATCTCTAAACATTCTTGGGTGGTGATATTCCCACACCCTTCTAATCAAGAATTTACTACATTAGCCCTTCTTATAGTTAATGACATAATTTTTAATACTCAAACAGGGCTAGTGTATAGTAAATTCCTAGGTGCAAGGGTGTGGGAATATCAACAGTCAACATTTCTTTTGCTACCATTCAAGTATTGTTTTATGTGAAATATTCATGTTGTCCTTCCAATACTGCTGCACTCGTTGTTTAACCTGTCCCACAGTAGTTTTTCATTTTTAGCCAATCCCTAGATGCACCGGTTTGTTTTTGAAAAATATCCCTGCTGTCCTTCCAATATTGCCAGACTCCATTGTTTATCCCACGTCCCACAGTAGTTTTTCATTTTTAGCCTGTCTCTATATGCAATGGTTTCTGGCCGAAAAGGAATTAACCTAGCTGTTGTTGTTCTTTAACAGCTTTGTCCTACTTGATTTGATTAAAAATTGTTCTCTATCTTCAATAACTCAGGAAGCTGGAGGACAGTGAAGCTGCCGAACAGTATTGTGCTGAGATTGGTAGACCAGACGCATATATGCAGTTAGTTTTGTTTCTTTATTCTGTGGGCTTCCCCTAAAACTATGCATTGCATACTTGTTCGACACTTACTTTGTTTTTGCCCTCCAGGTTACTTGATATGTATTTGGATCCACAAAATGGTAAAGAGCCTATGTTCAATGCTGCTGTTCGCCTTCTGCATAATCATGGAGAGTCATTAGATCCTCTGCAAGTTTTGGAGGTATAAACACATCCAATCCAGAAAAGTGTTTGATGTGCACAAACACTCCGTACTGCATTAGTGAGGTTCATTTCTACAATATGATATTGCTTTTATTTTTCCACAAGCTCTTCTTCAGATCCTAGTTATTTATTGTTTCAGACATTGTCTGCGGATATGCCTCTTCAACTTGCCTCAGATACGATATTAAGGATGTTGAGGGCCCGACTTCATCATCATCGTCAAGGACAAGTAAGATCCTTTTGTTGATATTATGCAATAACCCTTTGGCTCCTAGTTTACATTCCTTCTTATACTCAACCTTTTTGAGTTGTAGTTACTTTGATTTACATTCATCTCTAGCATCCAGTATTATACTTTTGACCTGTTTCCAATCATAACTCTTTAACTTTTCAGATCGTGCATAATCTCTCCCGTGCAATAGATGTTGATTCAAGACTCGCAAGATTGGAGGAGAGATCACGGCATGTGCAGATAAATGACGAGAGCTTCTGTGACTCTTGCCATGCTCGGCTCGGAACTAAACTCTTTGCAATGTACCCAGACGATAGTGTTGTCTGTTACAAGGTTTGTTACTGTTGGCACAACTTTTTCCCCCAAAAGGAGGTTTGTGTATTAAGTAAGCTAAAACAGTGAAAACTGATGTGCTACTTTTGCAGTGTTTCCGTCGCCTGGGTGAATCCACTTCTGTCAAAGGTCGTGACTTCAAGCGGGACATCTTATTCAAGCCAGGTTGGCTTGTGACACGATAAGCTAGAAGTGAATCCACTTCTGTCAAAGGTCGTGACTTCAAGCGGGACATCTTATTCAAGCCAGGTTGGCTTGTGACACGATAAGCTAGAAACGCGTTTGTGAATATGGAAACAAAGCACAGGTTAATGACATAGGTTTGCCATTTTAGTGGCAGGAGATGCTTTTTGTAATCTGACAATTGAAGCTTCAAGTGAACTCCACATTCTCCTGCTAGAAGGCTATACCCTCTTATGTACCAAAGGAATAAGCTACAAACGTTGTAGTTGCTATTACATAGGTTGTAATCAGGCTGATATGTTGTGATTTTTTTTTTTTGTAATGCACACTCATTTCTAATTTTTGCAACAGAACGATTTTAGGTTTATTAAAAAAATAAAAAGTTTACCTTCCTTATGCCAGAATTGACAAGATC
>NBIL01017865.1:0-26370 GCA_002752925.1 Viola pubescens var. scabriuscula
GGATGTCAAAGGCGTCACTTAAAAAAGAACACGGATTTTGGACCAAAACGACACTTATTCCCGGACGGAGGGAGTAGTTTGTTAAAAACCAGACCAATACTTTTGTGGGGGTAAAATTTAAAAACATATAAGTATAAATACTGTTTTGTTGTAGATCAATGGGGACAACTCCCCCATTGCCACCCCACCCCTTGGATACGCTATTGCATACAAATAAGAATGACAAAATAGGTCTCATTTTCGTTTACCAGTCCCGTTCATTCGATTTTAGACGAATCTCGGATCTAACTTTTAGTTCCATTTAATGAATGATCCGGGTGTTCGTCGACCCATTTTGTCATCCCTATAGTGGGTTTGATGCATTTATAATTTTCCCAACTTTTAATTACTAGTACTTCCTCCGTCTTTTAATAAATGTCGTTTTGAAATAGTAAGAATCTGTAGAACAATGATCTTTGATCTTATTTTATTTCACATTGTTTCATTTTTACTCATAATTTCCACTCAAATTATCATACCATTATCAAATTGGGTTGATGCATAAAAAAAAAATTATCATTTACACAAAATATATACTTTGGAAAAGATAAAATGACAAATATTATAAACAGTAAGAATTCGTAAGAAAACAACATTTATTAAAAGACGGAGAGAGTATCATTTTGGAAAGCGATATTGGGTTGACAAAAGGACCAAAAGGACTTTGTTATTTTCAAAGGTACGATAATTTTCCTGCTCATCACATCAAAATTCTTCAAGGATGTCCGTAGACAAGAGTCATGATAAGGATTATGTCTCGGTCGTATGCTGGCAATTTTTGTCCTAATTAACTCTAAGCACATACGAACATGATTAAACCCTAAACAAATTAGCACCACTAAATCTAAATAAATACATTCACGATCCATCGTGAAAGACGTTATTCATTAACCAATCGAAATACAATTTTATATATATATATATATTTTTAATTTTTTGTTTCCTCGCTCACCTCCAAAGTCCAAATGGCACGTTTGAAACAACCAACACCCTTTTGGACCAAAACAGCAAAAAATGATCAGCATCCGGCCATTTCTGTCATCAGAATTTTCGCCCTTTTACATTCCAATCGACAAAGTAAAAAAAACAAAAATCTGAGTCATTTTTCACTCAGTTCATTGATTCAGTCGTTGAATTCTTCATGTTCTTGGGCTTATTCATTAAAAAGAAAAGAAAAGAAAATAAAAAAAGGGAGGTTTTTGGGGTTGGTTAATCAGGCGCTAATTAAGCAAAAAACCCAGTGATTAGAGCTTAATTAACACAATGGACAATCTGGTGGAGAAGGTGCATGTTGCTCTTGGAAATGATTTATCAGAAGGGTTTAAGACTTTGGACTGGACAATTACGAAATGGAAACCTCAGCCCATCTCCATTGTAATCCTGCATGTGTCCTGCAACTTTTCCTTGGATTTTGTTGACACCCCATGTAAGTAATTTTGATTTATCACACGTTATTTTCTTATGTCTTGCTTAATTTGTTTATAATAATAGGGTTTTAGGTTTTTGTTGATTTTTTTTACTTGCTTGCTTCAGTTGGGAAGCTCCCTGCAAGCTCGTTGAGTGAAGAGAAATTGGAAGCTCTTAGGAGGTATGAGCAGGGAAAGATGGAGATGTTGCTCTCCAAGTACAAAGCTTTTTGTGGAGAGGTGTGCTCTTTGAATACCCTTTAGTTTCTTTGTTATTGATATGAATGTGAGGTAACTCGAACCCGAGCCTAGTGTTCTAGGTGCGGTAGGATTTCAACTTCTTCGGTCCCTGACCCGAATGTAAGAGAATTCGAACCTGGTACTTAGCATTCTCTGTGTTGTAGAAAATACTACTGAATTACAAGTTTATATTAGTTACATTTCTTTGTTATCTTTGTGTCTTTTCTCTAACCCGAATGTGAGAGAAGTCGAACCCCAGAACTAGTTCTCTCTAGTAGGAAGTGGAATAACTTTTTACCCTTTCTTAATTGTAGGTAAAGGCTGAAATCCTGAAAGTCGAGGGATCAGGTGAACCAATTCAAAATGTCACGGTTGATTTGATCTCAAGACACAAGATAACCAAATTAGTGATGGGAATCACATTCATGAAGTCTAAAGCATGGTAATGAATGATCCTTTTCATAAAACGTTTATGATATTCTTTAGCAGCTGTTCTTTTCTTTTTGTGTGCGGGAATTTAGTTCTTTGATTCATTTCCTTCTTATAAAGGAAGTCAAAGAATGCAATCGGCGGATCATTCTATATCCACCAGAATAAACCAAACTTTTGCGAGCTTTTCATCATATGTGGAGGAAAGTTGGTGTTATTAAAAGGAGAGAATGAGCACGTATTCGTGGAGGATGATCAGGGAGTCTCTCCATCCAGAAGGTCTAATCTCACATCTTGGTTTGGGAAAAAGTTTACAGAACGTTACCATAACTCTCAAGGAAGTCAAGAGAGTCAGTCATTGCCCTCAGCACAAAGCTCGGAACAAAATGATTCGCGGAATCAATGGGAGCTTTTTTCGCAAGAGATCGAAGCATATTTCGAGCACTTGCTGTCTCTGAATTTAGACACAGAAAGTGTTGAGGACCAGAATGATACTTTTCAAATTAGTTCGAGAGAGGCAGAATGCCCAGAAAATGCTGTCACTAGCATGGTAAGCAAGTTATCTGCAATTTGTAGCTATCTAATAATTCTCTGCACCAAAAAAGATAATGTGGTCATCATCATGTTTTCTGGTCTGGAAATTGTGATATCAGTTTCAACCACTTCACTATAGAAAAAGAAAAAAATCCATTCTTTTTCCACATAAATTTGACAGATATTTTCTGCAGCATGTGGTCATATTGCTTTGTCAAATGAAAAGTGTCATAAACTTGTTTTGTAGTATGAATTTGGGTTTAGGTTCACATCTGGTCCACTTTTGCTACCTTTTACAAATGTCTTTATCTACCTAATCCTTCTTTTGCATATTTTATAATAATTAATGATGGATTAGCAGATCATGAAATGTTTGTATATCATTGTACTAAGATCCATATCATCAATGCATTACCTTACTTCAAAATTTCTCAATTTTCTCCCTTTCCGCACGAATGATCCAAATTTTCTAACACCTGCCAATTTCTTGCAACAAGTCAGAGTGTTGAAGAAAGAATGGAGTGTAGGAGAAGGAAAATGGATGAAGTTCAGAAACTAATTCTTTTGAAGAGGGAAGAGACTAAGGCCAACGCGGAAAGAAGTGCAAAAGCAGAACGAGCGATCTATTTATGCAATGGCAGGGTAAGAATAAGCTCTTAATCCACTGGTGGAGTTGCTTGTTTACCCTTTTCTGTATCTTTAAACTCTCAGTTACTCACGAAAGGGAAGTTGTTTCATTGCGTAGGTTGAGGAGCTCGAAGCTATGATAAAAGAAGAGGTCTTAAACCGAATAGAGCTTACGAAAGATATAAATATTGAGAAAGAACAGATTCAGGAAATCAAAAGTGACATTAAAGAAAGCAAGAATAGGCTGAGTTCATTGGCTGAGCTACAATCAGAACTGTCGAACAGACTCCAAATGTCGAGTTTGGGAAGAATGCGTGTCGAGGCTCAGTTAGAGAAGACAGTGCTTGCAAGACAGGATATGGTTAGGGAGATTGAAGAGTTGCGGCATCAAAGAGACATTCTGCAGCGAAGGATCGAGTTCTGTAAGGAAAAGGATGCAATAGGAATGGCCGCAGAGTTAAGTGAAGTAAGTCGGGGTTATAGAGAATACACTGCACAAGACATCAGGTCAGCCACTGATGATTTCTCAGAGAGGCAGATATTGAAATCCCTCAATGGTGATTACGGGAATGTATATCAAGGCCGCATTAATCATTTGCCAGTAGCAATAAGAAGGTTCACTTCAGAAGATGGACTGTCTCGAGAAAAGTTCCTAGCAAAGGTAATGGTCACTTCTGATCTGGCTTTAGGCCTAACATGTTTTAGCTTTTATAGGTTACATTAGCATTCTCTCTTGTCGGTAAGGAAACTTCCTTTTGCAGGTAAACGTCCTTAGCCACATTCAACACCCTCACTTGATTGCTATGCTGGGCTTCTGTACTGAGCTACAATGTGTAATTTTTGAGTACATGCACCATTGTAGCTTAATGGAAGTGTTGTTTTCTTCTCCAAGAAATAATAGGAAAAAAAACCCTGTCCTCATGTGGCAAGACCGGATTCGAGTAGCCCACGAGGTATGCATGGGCTTGGTTTTCCTCCACACGATGAAGCCGAAGCCTATCATGCACGGCCATTTGACTACATCAAGCATCCTCCTTGACCACAATCTCGTAGCAAAGATAACCAGGTTTGGCATGCTGCGACCCTTTGATGAATGCGGCGTCCAGCTTGACATTCGGGCCTTCGGGTTCCTACTGATGCATCTTTTGGCGGGGACAAATTGGGCGGGGCTGGCTGATGAGGCGACAACAACGGATCAGGCATCTCTGACTAGTGTTTTGGATGAGATGGCCGGACAATGGCCGTTGGATTTGGCCGAGGAACTCGTCGGGGTAGGAAGGTGGTGCATGTCCATTACTCATGAGCCTAAAACGGACATCAGTCTGCTAAAAGTAAGAGAACAGCTTGGCAAGATCAGGAAAAGGGCCGATGATGCAGCTGCCGGAGGTGAATGTGGTTTGGTGGTTAATCAAGCGGTTACGGGACGAAACTCTGAAGAAGTACCACACATTTTCCTCTGCCCCATATTTCAGGTTAGGTCCATGACAGAGGATTTGAAGCATTGGGTTGTGAATCAAGTACTCATTGTTTTGTGGTTGGTGCAGGAAGTGATGAAAGATCCTCATGTAGCAGCAGATGGATTTTCGTACGAGCTAGAGGGTATAGATGAATGGCTAAAAATGGGAAGGGATACATCGCCCATGACTAACTTGAAGCTTAGCCACAAATTTCTGACTCCTAATCACATCCTTCGCTCCCTCATTCAAGAATGGCAAAACAAGAAACCTAATGTGCTGTAATGAGTCTAATGGCCTTATTATATTTTGTACATGATTACAAGAATCACAAGTCTATTCCTTTGTCATTTCTTTTTTAATAGTACATTTAGAGGTTGATGCTCGCTGTTTGACCCTCCCATTCCTTGGGTAAGAAATGGTCGGTCCGACTATACTGTACAAAGTTATTACTTGCCGAGATAATGAAGAAAAAGGGTATTTGTGATTCAGACCTAAATGACCCGAGTCCATAAAAATGTACAAATGTAAATGAGCTGTCGGTTGTGACAGATCAAAACAGCAGGTTTACAATCCAGGTCTTGGACCAGACATTGTAATGAGCATTTTGCTTCTTTTCTCTATTCAAGTCAAGCTTCAATACATACGTTCAAAGAACTTTGGACTATTCTCTATTGATAAATCTTTTCAAAAAATAAGCTATCTATATACTACCACATAGTCGCTAGATTTAACAACGGTTACGTGTAATTTAGAGTGTAGATTCCATCTCCATGGCACAAAACTGATGCAATTGGCAACGGCCTTTCAAGTTTCAACCATCGAGCTTCTCGAATAACCATAGAGAGATTGTCGTCAACTAATCCCATGTTTTTCCGGACACATTGTACATCTCAAGAACGTAAACATCTAGAACAACAGAAAAACCTGGCAATGGGAGTTGGCAGGGAATAATCTGCCTGCAAAGATGGATCAGTTGCCATGTCTTCTGCATTTGACCAGATATACACTCCTCTTTCTTGCTTACTTCCAGGGACGGTGTTGTCCAGCATGAACGCCACTATGAGGGTCACGACCATGCTCAACGACAAAAGGGCATTCATTGCAAAATCAAGCTGTTCCGAAACACAAAGACAATGCAGACCCACAATATCAGAGATGGTAAACAACTGCCGAAATCAAAACTTAACTGAAGATGAATGCACAAATAAGTTCAAACTGGTCACACAATGAAGTGATAAAGTTCATACTTGCTTACTGCCGCTGTGGACTGGTCCACTTGATGCTGCCGCATACGGAACGAGATAACTTGGAAGTATCAAGCTGGATTCTGGTTGATACTGCTGAATATAGGCAGGAAGTGATAAACCAAGGAACAGTGAAACACCTACAATTGTGATGTTCCTAAAACTTGCTGTTTGACTGTACTGCAAAGTTGAGAGACCCAATGCTACAGTAAGCCCCCACATGAAGCAAAGAATGGAAGCAGCCAAGGCCAATGGGACTGAAGCAAGAATGGCACCGATTTTTCCTATAAAACACAAGTAACAATATCATTATAATATCTCCTGGCATGCAAGTAAAGCTGCTGTGCTCAAAACAATGTACTTTTCAACACAGAAAATTTCATAGCCAACAGGTATGCATGATTCCAGCAAGTATCAAACGGGAAAAAATAGTGGACATCTAAATGCAATCAAATAGGGGTCTGGCCTGCAAGTATATTTAACTTTCAAGCACATGCAGGAATTTGATTAGAAAAAAACATGTCTCAAACGAGAAGCTGGTAGACATATGGGACATTATTTTACAGCTCAAGCCCCCCAATGCCTCATTTAGATGCCCTTTCTGGCATATCCGGTATATGTCCTAAATAAATGCACCACTAATAAGAGTCCGGAAAGAGGAAGCAGTTCACCAGAACATTGATTTTTTTTATGTTTTATTTTTATTTTGAAATGACAATGGTACCTACCTACAAAGGAGAAGACAATCAAGAAAACTGCTCCCAGTTCCACAGCCCTTCGACTGGCCACCTTTGTTATATAGACGGTGTGAGCATTCTCTGTTAAGGTTGTTGAACCAGTACCTGAACCCCAAAGTCCAGCCAATATACTGCAGAAACCCTCCATTGCAATTCCTCTGCTGACAATTCCTGGAGTTGGAAGTTTTGAATTAGCGAGCAATGACGTAGAATGATATGTTCCAACCTGGAAGATCATTGTCACATGTGTATCAGTGTCAAATTCACACCTCAACTTTTACTTGGTTTGACTTTAACTCGAGTACTTTTGGAAATTACCGAAATCACTTTTGCCCCTTCACCAACAATGTTACATTTCAGTATAACAGGATTCAGGCATTAATTTTACTAATTTGCTGGCCAAATAATAAAGATTTTTTCCATAACCAAGTAACTTGAATACGCCGATAGGGATTCTCCTATGATTTCTACAAACTACAAGATTTTGGACATAAAAGTTATGTCCCTTTAAAATTTGGGACAAAGGAAAAATTCTGGAGTAGTGTTTAGGTTTCCAGGAACTCAATTCTTTAAAATAGAAAGCAATGAAGATAGCTATACTAAAGATGCATTTTATTTAGAAACTACTCACTGAATCCACTGATGCGACCAGTGACACAATTATCATGATCAAGGAAGTCTTCAAACGGAAGATGGGAACACCCCACTGTAAAGGGTAGGGAATCCTGACCCATGCTGCAGTTCGCCATGCATTGGAAACATCAGTCCTGCAATGTTGCATTGTATATGCATGCTTCCTACATCCATCCACTAAGATGTTTGAACTGGGTACGTCAGGGCTGCAATCTTTGTAATCATAGGCTCCACCCGCCGTCAAAAAGAATGCATATATCCAAATAATCATGACACTCAAGGGGACCTGCAGTGACAAAGAATGTCAACAAGATTAATCAATGCATGAAAAACACATTTAGGGATCCAGCCTTCCTTTGCGCTTTTGTCGACGTTAATGTGCCATGGTGATCCCTTGCTTAATGGCTCAATCCATTTAAATAAAAACTAAAAAGCAAACTAAGAAGAAGAAATGTGGAAAGAAAAGGAACTTACAGCGTAGATTCTGAATAAACGATGCCCAAAGATGGATATTCCTCGAAGGTACTAACAAAACAGCAACACAAGACAAAATAAGTCTTCTGAATATATGTTCGTAACCAATTAAATAAAATAAGATGATACAGAACTAAATGAATTGTTAAAAGCTGTTGTGAATGGGTGCATCAGCCAAATGAGTACCAAAGGCAATCTACCCAAGGAATATAACTTACGAGAGTGAATATAAGAACCAACAATATTAAAGGAATGCTAATTTCCACGCAACTTCCAGCTTGTGGAAAACCATAGCTAACAAATGCTAATCCTACAGCCGCAACAGTTGGTGCAACAACAACTGGATTGATAAATCTGCAACACAAGCATTTGAAATAAAGGATGTTAAGCATGTATGGATTAAATAACTCAGTTTCCTCTTAAAACAAAGAAATTAACAATGAAACAGACCATGTGAAGCAAAAACAGCACTCTATTAATAGTACACATGACAATTTTTTTTCTGATCAAGGGTATTTCCATATAAGTTTAGCATAAAGAGAGAATATTCGCATAAAAAAATTATTTCATTTAGTGCTATATTATGCACTCAGAGTTGATTTACAGGTAGCATGAAGACAGGACATAGGCATAACATATGCAAAGTAATGAATATTGATAAGAGGATAAACATTAACTGCCAATAAGTTGATTGATAGTTTGATCCCACACCTATGATACACTTGACTTCATTTACCTTAGAATCAGGGACATCAGACCAGTAAATCCTAACATGCTTTGGAACATTGAACCAACAATTATAGCCCCTTGGAGTTCCCTCATTATGTGTTGAAATTTCTGCAGATAAAGAAAGCATGCACAGAATCAAGGATTGCAGTATTGCAGTTCAATAATAAAAAGGAAAAACATATACAAGGTTAACATATTTCACCACAAGGAAAACGATAAAATGTCATTGTTCATCATCTAAACATGCAAAAGAAAAAGCAAAAGAATTATCACTATTACTCTCCAATGTCTTATTCAATCAGACTTTGAACATAATAGACCATGGTTGAGTTTTCAGTTTCAAATTTTGGGAAAATGGATAGGGTTTAACTGGATTCTTTTCCTCTCTTTTTTTTATCATTTTAAATTGCACTTATGGTGAAGCTAAAACAGGGCTGGAGCTGATAGTACATTTTTCACTAGGCTATTCCTCATAATAAACTTACATGCTCTGTTAGATTCCGGTACTCTTGAGCATTAATGATGACTAATGCTGGTGCCAAATATACAAAAGAGCTTCCCTGAACTAGTGGAAGTCGGGTACCGAAATAGGAGTGAAGTATCGTTGTAATTCCAGAAACCAGTAGCATCGTAGAAATCACTGTAGCAGTATCCTTCTGTCAATATATGTAAAGCAAAAAATATGTTAATGACAAAGTTCAGCCAATTCCCTTCTTAAACTATAGAACCTATCAATGCTCTATAGAAAATGCTTACATCTGATCCACCCATGGCTGGTACAATGATCAAGGGGATGAAAATCAACGAACCAGCCAATGACAAGTAGTGCTGAAGGCCATAATATATAAGTGGTACTGCAGTTACAAAGGCAACAGGTAAGCACTAGGGCAAAGCAATGATTAAGAATTTGATAATCTGGAAAAATTATACTTTCAACTTAGTATAGTAGGCTCTTCAATGTCGAGGTCCTTGTTACTTATTTACCGAGATTTTAGAATCAAATACTCTGCACTCAAATTGTGCATGGGATGCATGTAACTCCTTATAACTTGTGACATAAATAAATGTATGCATGTAGGGTAATATATTTCTATATATAAAGGCATGGATGATCCTTGAGTTAATTAAATGCGTGTACACAGAAGGAAAAGCAAGATTATAACCAGGAAAACATCATGGTAAATGTTACTCCAACAATAGGATTTTCATCTTCATTTATTAACAGTCAATCAAAAAGACTTAAGTCAGAATTTCAGGAAAATCCTTCAATCTTAGTAGGTGTCCAACATGGCAATCCTTTAAAGTCTCACGAATGCAGGCAATTCTTGTCCTATATAGATATCTTTTGTCTATAATTAATTAATTTCTGGAATCGATTACCATGCACTTGACTGAAGTAAACATATTAAAGTAACAACCATGAATCCATTTTTCTAGTATGTTGAGGTCACTGAAGAAAATAAGTAAAACGTAGCTAAGTTGTTCACTGGCTCTTCCAATTTTCAGTTTAGAAACACACAGACATCAATGTTATCTCATAAAAAGAATTCCAGTTAGTCAATATCCAATTATCCACCCTATATCACTAATCATACCATCTGCAACACTTCTGCTACTACCAACTAACCCACAATAACAAAACAGCAATTTCTATCCCTTAACGAAAACTTCTCGTAAAGTAAACCTGAAGAAAGCCAAGAAAGAGGGAAATATACTAACCGAACCCTGGATTATCTCTTAACCCATATCTCATCTCACTCTGTATGTTCCAACCTCCATCAGCAGGCTCCTCTCCATCCAGATACCCATCAATTCCAACATTCCTTCCATCCTGTCCTTCTTCTTTCTTGGGCTCCAAACCTTGAGTGACTACTGGGATTTCATTACCAGTCCCATTCCCATTCCTATTAGCTCCTCCATCCTCGTGGCCCCTCCCAACCTCATTTCCATTCCGATTCAACTCAACTTTTCCCCCCTCATCTTTAACCACGAAGACTGGTTCATTCCCAACTGCCCTCCTGTTATCTTCATCTCTTAGCCCCAAACCCCTCCTATCATTTGTATTCCTAAATCCATCTCCTGACCCAGACCCGGAACCAGAATCCAGCTCAATTTCGTTCCCTCTATTAGGCCTAGTCCTTCCAAGAACTGGGTCAATCTCAATAGTCGGAGAAGACCCACCATTCCTACGATGATCACCACCAAGACCCTTCTCCAAGTCAAATCCTGCGCTGCTGCCAAGATTGGTACTTGTAGATACAAACCCAGTTCTTTTTGCCCAGGATCTCAAATCGGTTGGATTGTGATCATCTTTTCGCACAAAAGGCTCAATCCTGGGCAACGTAGAGCCTTGAGTTGTTGCATTAGCAGCATTAGACTTCGTACTTGCAGCAGTAGCAGCAGCAGCAGCTCCTCTTTCCCTTCGCGACCCAGGCTTCGCCCGTGAATCTGAACCAGACCCAGCTTCCATTGCAGCTTTTTCTCAAATGGGAATGAATTATTTATCAAGTTGAATGACAAAGTTACAAACTTCCAAGAAACTCAAGAGTAGAAGCTAAGAAATTGCAGAAAAGAGAAAATATTGGTGGGAGAGATTTGTCGGCAAGGAAAGCAAGGAAGGGAGAGAATGAACAAATGAATCACATCACTCGACTCGTGCGCTTCTTGTCCTCATTGCAAGCGTAATTTGCTTCTTCGAGTAAGGAGAGAAGAAGAGTGACAGAGAGTGAGCTTGTTATTAGGAGAAATGAGAGTTATTTGGCTGCTCAGTGCTCAGTAGTTGCTATCAGGAGCCAGTTGTTGATGCTGTGACTGTCTTAGTATGAAACGAAATGCCTTTAATGCCCCCAACTGGCCGTTGAGAAAATTGGCACAAAAAAGCATAATTTTAATTTTACTAGTAATTGTCTAATGTTTAATTATAACTTTGATTTATTTTTTTTAAAAAAACGCTATAATTACATTTTATATGTGCTATACACTTTTTGAGACTTTTGTTGGAAGTGAGCTAGAAAGTTCCTTCTTTTAAATCTCAACTTAATAAAAGAATTCGTTCACTTTTAATTAAAATTTTGTGTTCGATTATAATTGAGGATAACTAAAAAAAAATTAACAGTTAAGTATAAGAGATATAAAAGTGCAAACACCTATATGTGGCACTGATAATTAGTAGGCTTGAAAGAAAACAAACTCAAATGGGGATGGGACCTTAAGCAAATTAATTGGGTGAAGGAAAGATGATTTGTCACCATTATTGTACCTTTTTTAGCTTATTAATAAAGCACTAATGTATTATCACAATAATAATAATTACTTGATTAATAATATTAGGAATGCGATTATATGTTGATCCTTAGAAGGATTTATAATATGAAAGCAGTTTCGACGATCTAAAATTAACTCTGAACCGGAAGAAATTATTAGATATATCCAATGCGTATAATACGTGGTTCGACCCATTAATAATTTCTTGTGGGGCCGTGGTTTCCTTTTTGTTTAGTTTTGGATAAAGTTTATGGAATCAGGTACCCATAAATAAAAAAGCTGAAAATTTCCTGATAAAAGAAATAAAATAAAATAAAAGGCTGTAAAATTGGTCAAACAAAAGCAGTAAAATGAGAATTACCAACACCCCCATTCCATTCCAATCAACTGAAACTTTTTCTGCCACTTCCACGTCTTCTACCCCATCAAACACCGATGCTTCTGCCAAGAAAATGCATCCATTGCAATCCCTACTAACACAGTCCCGTTCTAGTAAATACATCACCATAGCAAATAGCAATCCAAAATCGATGCGTAAGTGTCGAGTTTGTGAAAACCAGCATCAGCATTCAGCACGTATCCAGTGCTAACGTCTGTTGTTTATGGATCGCTCATGTACAGTTTGAGGCACAAATTTGCCAGACAGCAGTTATCCAGTAATGCCATAGGTGCAGTAGAGAATGAAAGAAAAATAAAGAAAAAACTGAATTGTCCATCTGCCATGGAGCTCGTGCTCCCAACTTCACTGAACCTTATAATCTCCCATGAGCAACTTTCACCTCAAACTGCTGCATCGACTGGAAAATCTCTAGGAACATGCCCGATTGTCTCCTAATCATCTCAACATAAGCACATCTTGCTTCCAGCTATACACTCATTTCTTAAGGTTTATAAAGTAGGAGGAATACCTGAAATCACTAACCGAGCAAAGGGCTTCACCATACGAGGTATCTGCAGTTCCATAACCATATGCATATCCATAAACCACATCAGTGCCGATACTTCTGTCAATCACTCGATGAATCACCTTATGAGCTGTTTCATAATCTATAATCACTCTGTTTGTATAGTTGCAATCTAAGTTAGCAGGAGTCAGCCAGATTACTCAAACAGATAGCAAGGAACTGAAAATCCAGACCCAGCACATTATCCAGCTTCACTTCTAGCACACCAAATAATCATCACTTCTAATTTACAGACTAGAGTATTCCCTATTAGTCCAGTTGACATAACTGCAGAGTAGAAATAAATACCCACAAAAATGCAACTAATCATGTATCTGCAGGCCGGAATACAGTCGCCGAAACCCTAACAAAGTAATCATACCAAATTTCCATAATTCCAGCAGCAATTTAGCTTAATTGCTTCAATGCATAAAATGCTTGAAAGAAAATACTCAAAGCATTGAATTTGATAGTCACTAATTAAGTATTTACTGTAAATTCATATTTTCCAATCACCAAACACCAACAATGCCAATCGGAATTTTTTTATAAATTCAAACAAGCATCACATGAGAAGCTTATGCAAGTGATATTTATTTATACATTCTGTTTAATAGCTACCGGAGAAAACAGGCGTTCTTGTTGCTCGAGGAACTTCCGCTTGAGGAAGGATTCGAGGATCTCCATGACGGAGACGAACCGTTTCATCTCTTCAAGGCGGCGAGTGAGATCGGCTTCGCGAGCCCTAGCCCGCTGGAGCCGAGCCTCGGTGTTGGCGAGGCGGTCACGCAAGCCTTCCACGACGGATGCGTTGCCGTTTTGGGGTGGGTGGGCGAGCTCCGGGATGAGGTCGTTGGGGGATGAGAAGGGGGGTTGTTGGCCGTAACACATGGCTGAAACTTCAAGTTTCGCTGAAAGTTGGTGATGATTTTGAGATCAGATTCAAGTTTTGATTGACAATTGATCGATCGATCGATCGATTGCGTTGATGAAGAAGACAAAGGGAAGAACAGAGATAGAGAGGGGACGGGTTTTTTCCTTTGGGTATATATGATTAAATGGAGCGTTTGTTTAACGGTTCTATTATTATTAATGAGGATAGTATAGTTCAGTTCCTTTCTTTGTCTCGAGACGACGTCGTGGGAGGTGGTAAACGACACGTAGTTCGCGAATGTTCCACTTCTAACTCTAAGCTTCAAGTGGCGGTTGCGCTCTCCTGATTTTTGACCTGAACTTTCTGGTTACAGAACAGAAATACTACTAACAAACAGCAGAGCAGCATCCATGGACGACTTCGATTCATCCTCCATATTCTCCCACTCTCGCGCTCCAGACGACACCGTTTCCTACGCTATATACCCTGATTCTTCTGTCCCCAACGGCGCCGCCGCCTGTCCTTCTCAGTCCCTTCAATCCCTCCACCTCGAAATCCTCTCCTTCCTGTCCCCTCTCACTTCCTCTTACATTTGGCAGCACGAACCCTTCTCTCTCTCCATTTCCTCCTCCCCTCTCCCTCACCTCCACGGCTCCCTCCGCTTCGGCGACAACTTAAACGACGAATGGTTAGTCGTCTTCCTCCTCTTCCACCTCTCCCTCCACTTCCCTTCCGTCTCCATCTCCGTTTCCGACTCCGACGGCCAGTTCCTCCTCATCGAAGCTGCCGACCACCTACCCTCCTGGCTCACCCCCTCCTCTTCAGATCACCGCGTCTTTCTCCGCCGCGGCCTCCTCCGCATTATTCCCAAGCGTCTCCTCCCCAATCCCACCCTTATGGACTCTTTGAAGTTTCTAATCACTCGGCCCGAGTCCGATTCCTTGGCCTCTGATGCCGTCCAAACCGCGGTTAAGAAGCGGATTTCGGCTTACCCTGAGAGAGCGCGATTGAACGTTCATCAAGCTAGGGTTAGGGTTCCTGTGTCGGTGGCCCAAGTGCTGAAGCACGAGCCTTGCTTGATTTCATTGGCGGTCGAGGGGTTTTATGACAGAGATATAGATACGATGAAGTATGCTGCTAAAATGGAGAGGTTTTTGAGTAAAGAGGTGGATAGGGATGATCAAATGGTTACTGTGGTGGTGAGGATGTCCCGGGCAATGTATGCACAGTTATTGCAGCAGAAGTTTCAAGCTCCAAAAGGGTATCCAATGGTTTGCAGAGGAGATGATGCGCAGGGGTACTTGGAGGCAGAGTTGGGGATGAAGATTGCATGTGGGTTTGAGATGATGTATTGGCAGAGAAAGAAGGAAGGGGAGGAAGGGAAAGGAAGTACATGGATTAAGTATAAGGAGAGTTTGGAGAAAGCTGGGTACTTTGAAGGTTTGTTGCCCGGTTCAATGGAGTATAAGAGGTTGCTGGAAAAAGCAGAGGAGTATTATAAGAAGAGTAGTTTGTTTGAGAGGACGAGGTACGTTGTTTATTTTGTTTATCTTTTTGGTCATTTGCTAGTGATTTTAAGATTAAGCAGTTATGCCTTCTTATTGCACATTTCATTACTTGTTTTAATGATTCCCGGCGCTATATTGAATGAATAAACAGAAAGTAGAAGTATTACCTGGTCTATATTGTTAGCTATAGTGATGTTGGCATGGTGTTGTTATTGCAGTGAAATGATGAGTGCTCCGGTAAGAAGGATTGATGAAATTCTTGCTTTACCTCATTCAGCTGATGATTTTAGAGGCCAGGAGGTTCCTCCTTCAGATGATGATTCCTGGCTATATGGTGGTGAAGACGAGTTGAATATGGTTCTTCAAGAGAGACAAAAGGAGATGGACGAATATAATGAGAAACATAAAAAGAGACAAAAATCTAAGGAGTCACAGGATGCCGGTCCTTCTTCAAGCACTGATGATTTTGATCTTGGTGCTATGGCAAAAGCCATGCAATCCTTTGTGCACAAGGTGTCAAGCTACAAGGGAGCTGAGGTTCCAGAAAACAGGTATGTGTATAAACCTACATGATTGAAATCGCTTCTTAATTTGATATTCATTGTAAAATGACAATTCTTTCTTGAAGTATTCTCCCCTTCATATCCCCAATGCCTGGAGGGCTGAACCCTTACCAGTAAATATTGTGTGAGACAAAAATATGCTTTCCTATTGTGTTTCTGGAACCCTGTTGGACTGTCAAAATTAGTATGAAAATTGATCATGCGGACCTGATGGTTATACATTGCCAACATTTTGATTGAAAACTTTTCAGCCAAGTTTGAGATGCTTCTTGCTCTTCCTTATGAAGGAGTTTAATGTTACTGGTGCTTATTCAGTTTACCTACCGGGGGATTTCTTTTCTTGATTTATACATTGCTGATGGCATTATTGTTCAAGACCCTACCAAGTTGAGCTACTCTTGCCTAGGGAGGTCTTTGCATCTAGCTCTGGTTGTGGGGGAAAGATCCTTCCTCTTGTAGCCAAATTTTGCTTTCTGTGAAAAATTGAATTATGGTCGTATAGTCTCAAATTGATTGAGTTATCAACTCTTATGTCTGAGAGGACTTTGCTTTGCTATAATGTGCAAGCATGGAAGCACCTGAGCTTTACATCTAATGTGTTCTGTTATTTATTTTTGAAGGAACCTGAAAGAAGTGGACCTTGACGTAGATCGGTTTATGAAAGACATGGGATCAGTAATGAAGCGTCATGGCCTTGAAGACGATGTCGATGATGATGATGATGATGATGATGATGATATTGAAGAAGGATCCTCATCTGACATGGATTTTGGTAGGTTATTTGTTTTTTTCCATTGAACGTTTTGTTTTCGTGACAGAATGTTTTCCATCAACTGCATTCTGCTTCTATATTTTATTTAAATGCATATACAAGCCTTGATGCTAGGATTTCATATAGGCTTAGGAGCGTTGTTGCCTGTGTTATTTAAATGCATATACAAGCCTTGATGCTAGGATTTCATATAGAAGTTGTTTTGAGGATTATTGGAGAAAAAGCTCTACGATTAGGAGTCTTGTGGTGGCAAGTTCTCTATTATATGTTCTTGTACTCACTTGCCATCTTGCTTTTTTATTTGGTCTCTGTATATGTGCGCTTCTGTTTCCTGTATTTCCATTGTGGCTCACATAATTGGAACACAATATCTGCAGATGACTCTGAAGATGGGAGTGACATTATGGAACCTTACGAGGATAATGAGGATGGAGTGGATACTTTCATGCATTCCTATTCTGATGCTTTGAGCAAGGAACTGAAGAGCACCACCCTTAACAGAAGTTTTGTCCGTGCTGATGATCAATCGTCCAAGAATAATGAGGTAATTTTAGTGCCTGTTGCTTGTGGAGTCTATCAAAATTCTGGAGTCATACAACCTCTGCCTTTTACCGATGTGTTATGCATGATTCTTGGTGGGAAAGAAAAAATGTGGACATACGCTAATGTTGTTGTTGGCAATATAAACATTTTCTTTTGTTAGAATGCCTTGTTAACGAGTTTCTTGAGTTTCTTGAGTAATAGAATCGTGATGCTTAATTTTACACTTATGTAGGGAACTTCAAATGCCGTGCAAGAGATGGACGAAGAGTTCACTCCTGTGGATGTTGATATAAACCTGGTGAAGAGCCTCCTTGATTCATTTTCTTCCCAACAAGGACAACCTGGCCCTGCTTCCAATTTGCTCGGTCTTATGGGCCTACAGCTCCCGCAAGACGCTAACAAGGGCAAATGAAAGGATACATACGGGTCGGTACCTTCTAACCTTCTATTTCTTGAGCAATATCGTCCTGAAGCACACAGTAGTGAGAAGGACGGGCTCGAGAAAGGTTGTAGTCACTCTCATGACAATGTTGAGGAAGTAGAGTAAGGTCCTTAAGTTTGGAAGCCACTGCTAGGATCTTAGTATATAACTCATCATTTTGGAGGCAATGATGGAAGTCGTGATGTGGATTCAGTAATGTAATTAGTTAATTACTAGTTATTCTATTCATCCTGCATTTTATTTATTTTGTCATAAGGCAGGCCAGTTGATATTGTTGTACCCTTTGTGGAGTAGTTTTTAATTCCCATCATGTGGACACAAGACAACTAAATATACCAAAAGAATCTCACTCCCGTCTTTTTGTCTCTCAACGGGGATAAAAGACGACTAGAAGTTTTTAATTAGATTCGAAGTTACAAATCTGCTTTTGTAGGCAGATAACTTTGTGTGCTTAATATTGGTCAATAAGTTATTTATTTTAGTTTTTAATTTTAAATATAATGTGTCAATTAATTATATTGTGATAATAACTTTCAATCAATTGATTTATATTTTATACATATTTTATACAATAAAATTAAAGTATTTAAATTTTATTTTTATCAATACTCGGCATTTATCGGTTTATTTTTGCATTTATAATCTTATTCATTCTAATTCATTAACTTTGGATACCAATTTTTTTATAATTTTTTTTAAAGTTATATTATTAATTATTATTATAATAGTAGGAATCGAACATAAAATGTTACATTATACTGTATAAATAAAATACACTAACCAGTTGAACTATAAGTATGCATTTTAATCCTTAAACAGATAAAACTAAATAAATTTGATCTTATTATGTTAATAATATATTTTAATTACATAGAGTCTTATATTTTAAATCTTTTATTAATAAATGATAATTTTATTTTTATAGGTGAAGCGAATTCGAACTTGAATTTGATCCCTATTGGGCGTCTAGTGTACTAATACTATTACCTAAAGGTTGTGAATCTCTTACCTACCAGTGAGCTTCTAAATTTTACCATTGGTACGAGATGCATCTCGGTTAAAATATCGATTTTGATTGACATTTTAATTTTTTTTTTATATCTATATATATACAATCACTATAAATTTACAAAAATTCAATACGTTTATGATATATTTTTTAATATTGAGTAAAATATACTTTGGTTGAAATTTGATCGGTACGGAATAGATAACATTACTACCTTCTAGTAGGGAAAAAAAAGAGAAAAAAAGAGAGGAGGGAATAAAATAGAATATACAAATTTGTAAAGAAAAGAGATCATTTTTGTTTTTATGTCATCGTGTCCCCGGGCCCTGGCATCTAGAGTCGCTGCTCACTCACCTAATCCTCTGTTCGCTTTTCGATTCCTTTCTTTAGATTTGATTTGACCGCTTCTGGTAAAAAAAAGAGATAGGAGAGAGAGAATCGAGCGTGGAAAGGTAAGGAGAAAGGAACAGCTTGAACCAACCAATAAGACAGTTTTCCTTTCTTTGTTGACCAATGCGCTTACTTTTCCACCGTTTTTCCATAACACCATTCAATTCATGATCAAAAACCTATCCATCCTAGATTTCTCTCTTCACGTTTATTAGAGCACTTATTAGGAAATCAAAGAACATGGTCTCCCCCACCGTTGATTTGTTGAAGAACGAGCTTCCGGTGAAACAAGATCCTCTGCTTCTAACCGGAGATGTTAAGAAGACTGGACTTGTTCTTGTTGATATTGTCAATGGCTTTTGCTCCGTCGGCGCTGGCAATTTGGTAATTCCAATACCCACTTCTTGTTAAAGTTTTATTCGTTTAGATACCCTTTTAGTAGTTTTCATGTCTGTGATGCAGAAATGTTGTTTTCATGGATTGAACTTGTGACTCTCTATTTTTTGTTTGTTTTTGGTCTTGCGTTTTACAGGCACCACAACAGCCCGACAAACAAATATCTGATATGGTAGATGAGGCAGTGAGGCTTGCCAGGGGATTCACTGACAGGAAATGGCCTGTTTTTGCTTTCCTTGATACCCATCATCCTGATATTCCTGAACCCCCTTACCCTCCTCATTGTATAGCAGGAACTGATGAAGCAAAGCTTGTTCCTGGTACTTTTCCAAATCTATACATTACTTTCCTTGGTTGTTTTGTCTACTGTCAGTGGAGTGATGATTTTTCTGTTACTATAATCTGCAGCCTTGCAATTTTTGGAGAATGAATCTAACGCGACACTTAGGTGCAAGGATTGCATTAATGGGTTTGTTGGGTCTATTGAGGCAGATGGTTCCAATATGTTTGTAAATTGGATAAAAAATAATCAGATCGAAGTTGTAAGTATTGTCTTTTTTCGGAGCAAGGCTGTACATTTGATGCTTTATTAGTTGTTTCGAGAGCAGGGTTGATTACTTTTACTGTTTAACAGAACGTGTGATGTTCTATTGTGAAGGTGCTTGTGGTTGGGATATGCACGGACGTGTGCGTGCTGGATTTTGTTGCTTCGGCATTATCTGCTAGAAATCGTGGTCTTCTTGCTCCTCTGGAGGATGTTGTTGTGTATTCTCGTGGCTGCGCAACGTTTGATCTTCCCATTTGTGTGGCCAAATCGATAAAAGGTGCTATAGCACATCCGCAGGTAATTCAGATCATATATCATCGGTCTGCCTTGTAGGCTTGTACCCACTCTTTCATTCAGTTAAACGCAATGCAGTTATACTGTTGTTAACCCCTTTCTATGAGACAAATACAATGCCGGGCCATGTCAAATGTGCAAAAATGGTCTATGTAGTCATACAATGGCGGCAAGTGTGCATTTGTAGTTAAGAATCTCAGTCTTGTTTTTTCCCCAAAAAGAAAAAGAAAAAGCTCTTTGATGGCTGCTCCTATGAATCATCGTCATTCCAGTCTATGGATTTCCGTTCGTTGTTTTAATTTAACTTGTGTAGTTTTGTCTTCTTCAAAAAAATAAAAATGACTTTATTCGTTATTTTTTAGGTGTAATAATAGGATGAGTTCTCATTCTTTAGTTATTATGTTAGAGTTGATTTTTGAGGCCTGTCATTATTCCTTGCTATGCATATTTGCTTGTTTGTATGCAAGACGATATATATATTTGCATGCTTGCCTGTGTGTTTTGGTGAAATATGTAAAAGCTTTATATTCTCTACATTTATGTTTTCTTTGTCACAGGAGTTGATGCATCACGTTGGCCTGTACATTGCCCAGGGAAGGGGAGCCAAGGTAGTGTCGGAGGTTTCTTTCAGCGCACTACCTTAGCCACGATCCTAACTCATCCATGACTGCTGACTGAGGTTTTCGCATACACGGAGCGATATTATGTTGTATATAAATGCTTTTTTTCCCCTCATATTGAAGCTTATAGGGTAGCTGAAAATTGATTTTATGTTTTTGGGCTAGCTTTCTGGATGACTATGGTTTAATGTAAGGCTATTACAAGCAATTATTTTCAATAAAAAAATATGTGCAAAATGTTTCTTCATCTTGTCTTATTTGTTGTTCCTTGCTGTATGATATGATCCCTGTAATTAGATCTTTGTCAGAACTACGGAAAACAGAGATGCCAAAACTTTCTTTAGATGAGCCATAACTATCTCTAAACCTACTGGTCTATGACTATTTTTGTCCGTTCTAAAAGGTAAAATGCTTCCAACAAGTAATTATTCTATTGTCGCCAAGAGGGTGTGTAAAATGAAATCAAGAAATAGTATTTGAAAATGTTGAAATGTTCTTTCTGTGTTGAATAGAATAAATAACTAAAAGCATTTACAAACTCAAAGAGGAGAAGAACAAGTAAAATACAGAGCTTGAATAAGAGAATTGATATGCAGAAACATGCAGAGAATAAACCAACACGAAGGGAAAAGATAAAATCTACTGACTAGTCCCTGATCTTAATTCATGGTATTTCCTGTGCAGTACCGGGTGCACGCAAGCGAAGAAGGAAGGCTTTTGCTTTTTCTGTTTGTTACCAAAGATAAATGAGTGCAGAGGAACTCGAGACCTGCTCTCTGTGTGCGTCAGCTGGATATTGTGACGGTTCTTCGATCCAGCAAGCTTGAATTCCTCATTTAACTTTGCCAGAGTTTGTTCAACTTCAAGTTGCAGCGTCGTGACATGATCTAACCCAGCTTGCAATTCATCTGCAACCTTGTTGTTCTCTTGCTTCATGTTCAAGATCTCACCTCGGAACTTTGCTGCTTGATAGCTTGTAAACCTGAAGTCATCATCTTCAGCACTGTCCTTCAGAGCAGCTGTTATTTCTTCCTGAATCGCGCACAGCGACGAGAATCTGCTCTTCACTTCATCTTTCAGTGACATGCTTTTCTCTATCCAGAGTGTTAGTTCTGTGTGTATCTCCCTAAGGTGCCTGTATATCGGTTTCACATCTGATTTCAGAGAAAATCTTGCAGTACTACTTCCCTCGTGCTTCTTTTTCTTCTCTAGTTTCGTCAACTCTGACTGCAAGTCTTCGACTTCTGTTCCAAATTTCTGTATTTGCTGGAGTGTAGTACTGAACCGTAACCAGAAATCCAGATTCTCTTCTAGAACTTCATCAATGCTTTCTCGGAACCTTTGTTCAACCTCCGAGATGTTGTTGTGCTGGTCCATTAGCATCCCCTGGATATCTTCTGTCATGTCTCTCTCTGTCCTTGGTGATCCTGCCACAGTTGATTTCTCAGATTCTTCATCATCTCCCATGCCTGCTCGGACAATGCTCAGCTTATTGCGTAAGAATCGAATCTGTTCGTCCTTCTTTGCATTGGAATTCTTGAGTTCTTTTAGCTTCAATGTTGTGTCAAACAACTGATCCCCAGTTTTCTTCTCGGACTCAGTAAGCCTTTTCTTCAAATCCTTAAAGTTGCGGAGAACAGTAGTGTACTCTGACAGTAGAACCTTTTCTCTGTTTTCCATTCCATTCATGAACAATTGCTTCCAATTTGGTTCTTCCTCTGCTTCGTCATTGAGATGATCATCCAATATCTTGCTTGAAACTTGTTTATCAATTTTTTCCTCCAATTTATGCTCACTATCTTTTTCTGACACATTCTGAAGCTCACTGTTTTTCGGAGTTTCGGTCAAATTGTCTGTGAGATCTGTATCGGACTCATGGAGATCAAGTTCTTGTCTTGCTTCTTCTGCTTTTTCATCTACAGCTTTTACAGGACCATCAGATATCTCTGGTTTTTCTTTTTCTTCATTCAACTCTGTCACCAAGCTGGCTCCAGTAGGAGTTTCCCATTCCTTCGGAGAATCTGAAACCTCGAGCAGCTCACCTTTCTTAACTTCCTCGAGCAGCGCACCTTCCTCCACCTCCTCCATTTTTTCAGGTTTAGAATTGGAATTTGCTAAAATTTCTTGTTCCTTGACATTCTTTTCCGATTCAACTTTAACTGTAGATGCCTCCTCTGTTGGCAGTTTGATCAGGAGCTCGTCATCTGGCGTCACATTATGCAGTTTCTCAGAGAGGTGATCGAGATTACAGTGCGCTTCAGTAAAATGAGTTTGAAGGTTAGTGTTCTGCTGTTCAACATTCCTGTCCAAATCCTGAAGGCCACGAAACTTTTCCTCCATTTCCCTCAGCTTGTCACTTAAATCGTTTTTGCTGCTTATCAATGTTGCTTTATCGTCCTCCAATGTTCGAATTTCTGCTTGAAGCTCATCCGTCTCCGTTCTTAATCTCTGCATAACAGCTGACTGTGATGAAACTGCTGTTTCTAAGCTAATCACCTTGTTCACCAGCTCATCAACCTTCTCTGCGAGTTCCGGTGCAGTAAGAGTTGAACCAGCTCCAACATCGAAATGTACTTTAATCTTGTCACGTAGCAGCTCCAGTTCCCGTGTCTCCTCCATGTCGCTGCTCACTTCTTGGTCTAAACTCTGCCTCTTCTCTCCGGCTTTAATGAGATCATCATTGGCTGATGGTTTTTCTTGATAAGTTTGACCTTGTAAGAGTTCATCCTTGAGGGAGTCCAACTTCTCCCTCGCATCGGTGATCCTTCCGTGCTCTACTACAGCTTCTTCCGCGTTTCTCTCTTGTTTCTCCTCCAACTTAGTCAATACCTCCTCGCATGACTTCAACGCTGCTGATGCCATCAGATTCCGCGCCTCATCATCTTCAATGACTGGACCTGCACCAAACTCATCTTCTAAAGTAAAAACCCTCTCCTGCATTCCCGTTATTTGCTCCTCAATTTCCCAATACTTCGATAGGCTGCCCTCGTAAGAACTCTTTGCGAACTCTTTCTCAGTCTGTAGAGCCAGGATTTGTTTCTGAAGCTTGTCGATCTCCTTAATGCCTTCAGGTTTGCTCAAACCAGATTTGACAACTTTAGCACTAGTAGTAGTTGCTCCTTTCCCCGCCTTTTTGGACTTCAGTTTCTTAGTCGCCGAGGAGATGAATCCTTTTACTTCTTTCGGAAGCTTCGGGACCTTCGGGACATTTCCTTTCGCAGCTTCCTGCGGCTTCTTTGGTAATTTATTAGGTGCTGCTTCATCTTCCTCATCTTCCATTGCAAGCTGGGCTTGTTCCGGGAAAACATAAGCAATGGTGTTATTGGCATTCTGCAGCTCCGTCGATATGTGATCGTATCGATCAGCTAATGCTCGATAAGCTCGGTAGGTTTCTTCCACAAAATTTATCAGCTCTGGTCTCCTCTTGTAGTACATTTCTGCTCTCTTGGCAAAGGAGTCTCCATCCTCCTGGATAAGTTTGAGCATGGCTTGCATTTTCTCCTCCATATCTGAAGAATTTGTAGTGTTAGCAGTTTCCAAGCACCATTTTACTTCAATTTTCAGCTTTTTGCATCATCATTCAATACAAAATTGAAGGAAAATAATTTGTACCCACAAAAATATATTAAGAACAAAACCAAAATAATATCATGAAAATCCCAACAAAGCTAATTCTGCAGCATAAAACTTCATTAAAGTTTCATGATTGGAATAACTTATACACAAGGCACATAACTCTGCTGATAGGAAAACATTCAATAAATCGGGGCATCTATCGGCTTATAATTCAGTGGTATTTTTTGTAAAATACGAAGAGCTAGGTCTCAAGTTCGAGTCTTGTAAAAGGCTCTGAATCCGCTCTTATAAAATCATTATTTGGCAAATTCATTATGAGATAGTTATAAAATTTCCACCAAATCAAACAAAACCTCACTAAAAAATCAGATAACTTTATCCAAATCCATCCCCAATATAATCTAACCAAAACTCAAGTTCTTGTAAATGATGAGATAGAAAAAATTACCTTGAAGGTTTTGCTCCAGCCATTTTGATTGCTTTGTTCTGATATGGCTTGCCCACCACCATGAATAAGCATTGCTTGCAGCTCTCTGCAACATTTTTTTTTTTTGTATTTTTTTCTCTCTCCTTTTTCTTCTTCCTTTCCCTTTAACAATGGACAGAAGAAGAAGAAGACATGCAACCCAATAACATTAATTTTTGTTTAAGAAAGAGAAGATTTTTTTTTTTCTCTTTGTAATGAAGAAGAAAGTTCTGTTAGTAAAAGAAAGAATTGGACATGGAACGTGCATGTGTGTGTTAGGACACTACTAATGGAGGGGAGGAATTTTCGCCAGCTCTGTTGAAATCTTCCTTTTAAAAATAGAAGACTAAAAGTTGATACAGATAAAATATATATATATATATATATAATTGAAAAGAAAAAGAAAAGGTATAACTATATCTATTTTTGTTCCGGCTTAAAAATATTTTTCATCGCTCGGTTCTTTAAACTGGCATATGTCATCACTCTACTATAAAAAAAACGTAAAGTTAGTCTCTATTGTTTATCGTCTATATTAATTTAGCCCCTATGTATGCTAGCGGCACCGTAAAATTTATTGGTAGAGGGACGATATGCGCTAAAATTAAAGAGTTGAGGAATTGAATTGACATCTTACTTATTGATTTTTATACCAAAATTATGCTTTTATTTTATGGTAGAGAAAGTATATAAAATTTGAAGGATTAAGAGATGGAAAAATGTTATTATCATTGAGTACGGGTCGGGAGTTTTCAGGTGGGCGGGCCACGGCATCATTAAAGAATGACGTTTAGTTCCTACATACGACTAAATTGTTTTATTCCGACGAATATAGAATTACAATTCAGTCAAAAATAAATACAGTATAAAGTCTCACATGCAACTAACCATAACTATTACAAATAGCATGTCTCGCAACAGTGCCAAACTCTTTTTTAAACTCTCTATGTGAATTTTACTTATACCTTATAAAATCATTTTGTTTAGATTGTTGTTTCAGCATTTACGGGCGTCATTGTGAGTCTGTGACTACAATAAAATTATCCACAGGAGCCAGACTTTGCATCCTCCACGTAACAATTTATCATTAATCTACTTCCCATTTGTTGCAAATCGCAATTGCTAATAAAATAAAGATAATAACTATTTTGGATTAATTCACCCCAATATTTTATAAATTTATGTAAAATCACAATTAATTTTATGAAGGGGTGTTTGGTATCAAAATCATACATGAGTTCAATTCATTTAATTAAAAGCGTGTTTAGTATAATGCAGTTTATTGTAACTGAAATCATGACAAATTTTGTGATTGTTATGATGTTTTAAAAGAGAATTTAATTCTGTGAATTGAATCTGAAAAATTAAAGAACGTGGGTGAGATGATTCAAGAGTTTCAATTTTTAAATTATTAATTATACTATTACAAAATTACCCTCGGTATAAAATAAATTACAGTAGTAGTGGTGGTGTAATAGAGAGTGTGTGAGCTATGCTTTGTAGAGCATAGTATCTTCTCTGATCTTTCCCTTCTATTGCAGAATTGTAAGTCGTGAGCTCTTCTAGTACGGATTTCCTGGAGAATGACATTTGACTTGACATGTTGTTTCTAT